>JALHCA010000242.1:0-31572 GCA_024340505.1 Tolypocladium nubicola
TATTCGATATGCCGTGGAGCTTCGGCCCCCCCCCCCCGCGGCTGGATCTCCAGCAGAGTCTCCGACTAGCACTGGCTTTATCCGTCGAGGGCTACTCGTACCAAAGACCAAGCGACCACATCTTGTGACCGGGCCCGTGAGGAGCCAGGACACCATCAAGAGCTCATGGGAAAGATTGCGCAAGGCAAAACTAGGGGCTTCCAGCGCGGTCGGGGCAGCAGAGTACCCCGCAACGCAGGCCGGGAGCGAGCCATTGTTCCACGGCCTCGATATCTGCGGCCGACTTATCGCGTAGTGGTTGCAAGAAGTGATGTTCGAGTTCGTAACAAAGCAGGCTTCTGCGGCGAAGTCGTCGTCGCGGCTTTGCAACACGGGTCGAGTGGCCCGCGGCACGCCCCTCCTCGTCGGGCACCCCTATCATCGACTCCGCGCTCGCATATCCGTCATGAAGCCCAACGTGAGGGCATGCCGACATGCTACTCGTACATGAGGTCCGTCGTTCCACCTCTGGGGTGAGCCGTCTACGCATCTTCGTAGAGAGAAGCAGGTGGCTCTGGTGCGTGCATGTTTCATGATGCCATGAACGTGCTGTTCTCGGCTAGCTGGCAGGGCGAAAGCAACACGGCGGCCCTGCAGCCTCCTGACACGGCCGTCCAATGCCGCCTACAAGCTGGGGGCCCGTATGCACAAGGTCATGTCGCCGCGGTATGCCTCCTCTGCGTGCCAATCCGAAGCCGCCTCGCGTAGCACCAGCACCCTGGGGGTCACGCCGTCGGCTGTCAGAAGCACCTTGACGTCAAGCCGGAGGCCATGCGCCTCCCTTACCGCTCCTCCGACACCACGTCCGAGGCTCGCTGCGCGTGGAGTTGCGGAGAGCCTCGAAACATTCTGGGGATCTGCGGTGCCACGGGCGGCGCGTCGCCGACTTTCTCGATGCAGACGCACCTTTGATGGGGTTCGCGGGTGCGCTTTCCGGCTCGGCGCCCGCTCTGTCCGTCCCCTCGGGCCATCCCGGGTCACGGCGTGCTTCCTCGCCGCTTGGCTCCGTGCGGTATCACGTTCAGCTGGTGCTGGTGCTCGTCGGCTCTCGCAGTCGAGGCTCCGTGCTCGATGGGAGGGCCTGGCTGGTCGCAGAGAGGGTGGTGTGCGCGCAGTGATCACGAGAGCTTGTCGGGTCCTCGGGGCCATCGTCGAGGCTCGAGTGCGCTTCAGGGGCTGTTCATCCCCTGCCGCGCTGCGTCGCTGTTGTAGAGGTGCGTGTTGGGCTGCTTGCGCAGTTCGGCACCTGTCGACGGGCTCGGCGGCGCCCCCTTTTTCTCTTCAGAGATCGCTTGCCGCAGACGACCAATATTAGAATCGTAACTTGTCATGTATCACCCCTGTGCACTGCCGTTGTGTCAAACCCTCCTCAGATGCCGCGTAATGGTTGAGATGGCGTGCGTATACGGCGTCGGCCTAGCCTACACCACGCTTCAGCGATGGAAAAGACGACCGGCAACTCCAAAGCATTGCTGAAGTGCTTCCCGGGCCTGCAGTGCACATTATGGCATTGTCACGGACGTGGGAGACGCAAAAGTCAAACATCTTGGCATCATTTCATATCCAACCCCTGAGCCTGTGTCGATCCTTGCCCTCAGCAAGCCCGCTGTCGTCTCCTATCCATGCTTCGCTAAATCACACACGCTACGGCCGTCAACTCAATTATCCAGGTCACGTCGCTCCTCTTCTTCTTTAAGAAATGAATACCCGCCTGCCTCTGCCCGCCGTCACCAAATCCTCCAGTTCTCGTCGTCGCCATCCCCGTCCTCGACCTCGTCCTCGGCGTCGATGAGCGCCATCCGCACGAAGCGACGCACCCATGCCTCCTGCGCCGGGTCGAGGACGTCGGCGTTGGCTGCTGCCCCTTCAGCCTGCTGCTGCTGCTGGACGAGCGGTGCGCCGCCGCGGGCGCCTCTGCCCCTTGCCCCTCGTCCTCCTCTTGCGCCGCGGCCGGCGCGAGCTCCGCGTGCTGGTCCGCGGCCGCGGGCGTCCATGCCCCTGGCGGCCCCTCGTTGTGCCGCATGGTTCTGGCCCCCGTGGCCCCTTGCGGCGGGTTGGCCTACTTGGGCGACGGGTTGAGCGGCTTCGTTGCGGCCCCCGCGTCGTCCGCCACGGGGCTGGTTGTCCATGAGACGTAGGACCAGGGGCGCTTCGCGAGCCACGGCGACCTCCTGGACGCGTTGGTCGCGTTGTCGCTGATTCGCGGCCTCGTCTTCGGTTTCCGACTCGCTGTCGTCGGCATCCTCAATCTCAGGCATCACCTCCATGAAATCCTCCTCCTGGCCTTGCGGGTTCGCGCCGAGTCCTCCCCCGCCGATGAAGCCCAACCCAACATCATCCCCATCGCCGCCTTCGAGCTCCCACAGCCGCCTGTAGCACGACGTGACCTTTCCATCCCCTTGCTGATTGTAGTGCTTGTACGGGTTCGCAGGGTCCAGCCACGAGGAGCACAGGTAGCAGAAGTGCGTGTCGCACCGCGAGCATATCATGTGGTTGCACCCGTGCGTCTTTTGCGCAGGGGCGTTGCACGTCGGGCAGGGGCTGGTGTGCAGCTGGAGGTACTCGAGCGAGGCCTTTTCCTCCTCGGTGAGCTCGCCCTTGTCGCGTTTGGGCATGCAGCGGACAAACTCGCCGTGCCAGGATTGGAGGCAGCGGCTGCAGAAGGCGAAGCCGCAGTCCTCGCAGACGGAGAGGAGGTCGGCGAGGTTAAACCGTCCGGCCTTTGTCGTCTTCCGAGTTCCGTTTTCGTCTGCTGGCTCAGTCTCGTCGTCGTTCTCGTCAGACTCGGCGTCGGACGTGTCGGCAAACTCCAGGCCCTCGGGCTTCCTGTGCTTCTTGGAGCGGGCCGCGCCGTTGCACCACTGGCGCGGGCAGTAGATGGTGTCCTTGTCCGACTCGAGCTCCGTCTTGTATTTGAGCGTGACGTAGCGCTTGACCATATCCTCGGCCAGCCCAATCTGCAGCAGCTCGCTGGGGCTGATGAACGTTTTGGGCCTGCGTGCCTGGCGCGAAGAGCTGCCGCCGTCTGTGGACTGCGCAGCTGCGGCGCGCTCCTTTGCGCAGTTCGGGGTCAGGCAGCGCACGGTGGAGAGGTTTCCATCCTTGATGGCGTCGTTGTAAAAGTCCTGGAGGCACTGCAGGCAGAAGATGTGGCCGCAGTCGAGCATCTTGTGGCACCTGGAACCCTTTTTGGGGTCTGGAGAGTATCCAGGTCAGCACGGAACATGACCCAGAAGCAAAGGCTTCAGAGTAGATGTGTATCGGCTCACCTAAACAGATGCCGCATTCGAACGTCCCCCTCTCAAACGCCGCCCTCTTGGCCTTGATATCGTAGTCTAGCACGGCAAGCTTGTGTTCAGGGTCCACCTGGAGCGTCCCCTCGCTCGTGATGGCACCAAAGACATGCTCGGCAGCTCGCTGGACGTGGTCGATGTAGGTGTATGCGACGAGGTCGCGGCCAGCCTCTTCCCACAGCCGGGGCCCGTCATCCTCGAGGCTGGCGAGCGTCTTGCGCGAGAGCCACTGCGGTGTCGTCGAGATGGCGACTTGTGGCGGACAAGAGGCAGGGTAGCCGTCCGGCAGGGTAATTCTCAGGGATACCGGGGGCAAGTGAGACACGAGGAGAGAGTCGACGGGCTCCGGCGCCGTGCCATTTGCTGCTGAGGCGGCGCTCGATGCGCCAGGTGGCCACGCATCATGGCCTGGCTGGAGCGCCGAGGCAACTGGGAACAGGACCGTAATTGGGTCAGCCGGCCTCACCGGCAGCTCAAGCTCAAAGGCGTAGCTAGAGACGGCGCCATTCCGATGCCGTATCTCGGGGAAGATGGCTTCGAGCGTCTCGAGCTCCATGCGCCGCGGGTCGTCATCTGGTGCACCGTCCATGGCGTGTCGTCGTCCCGCTGAGCAACGGCCGGGGCTGTGTCATAATCGTCCTGCTCGGGGAATTTGCAGCAAAGGCGGCGACGTGACGCGAGACGAATGGGTGATGAAGTACGGAAGGCTGTGGCGAATGGAGGTCGTGAGATGTTTAGTTGGTGGGGGAGGCTGGGCGCCTCAGTCAACAGGCCACGGCGGAGGACTCAAGAAGCGAAACTGACGGAACACAATCGTAGAAACCGAGAGGCAAAGACTTCTTTCTATATGGCTTTTCAGGCATAATATACTTTAGGGCAGTGTCGCCAGCGCGTCGAATTTGGCTCGGCCCGGCATGACTCTTCACGCCTGGAGCGCCTCTAACCCCACTGACAGAATAGGCAACAGAGCCTGGACGCGGACCTGCTCTCATCAACTGCAAGGATAACGGCTGATTCACCGCGACGCGGGTTTGACTTCAACAGTGAATCGAGGGTCGCTGGTGCTGAGAAATTCACTGCGCATGGCTGGATATATATATCCCCTCTTCCGCCGCCTGCGCTCAGCCTCTCTTTCTTTCCTTCTCTCATATCATCCATTTTGAACCTGGCAATTCCACCTTACAAGGCCCCGATATGAGCGCCTCTTTTGCCTTAACCTTTGCCTTGTCTCGATGCCATGTGCATACACCTGTCTTCTCTGAACAGACACCCTTCGACATCAGGCCTAATTCCCGACCCTCTCCATCCAGTCGCAGCCGCAACCTCGATGATCTCATTCTCTTCTGCTTCTGAGACGCTGCTTGGCCGCACCGGCGCAGAGAGTAGAACGGTCCCATCCTACCGCCGGTCCGAGCCAACCCGAGCATACCCGTTTGATACGTCGGGCATGGTATCTTCTCCGGCCTGCGAGAGGCTCAACGCAAAGGCTCTCTACCGTTGAGCTGGTCCACCGGATGGCCTTTGGTCTGACCGATTCATTCGAAGAGACGGACCAAGATAGCCTCGACCCTTGCCACTGTCGAGGACCTCCAGATCGTAGCGGTGAGTTCCCAATCTCCTCGCCACACGCGCTGCACCCAGCTAACTAACGCTGAGGCGTAGACGGGTCGAATCGTCATTCTGACTTCGTACAACAACTGTCGTGGGCCTCACAGAGACTCGACAGAAAACCCCCTCTCCAAGGATGGAGGATCCATCTCGAGTCCATGGGGGTGCTACATAGCACAGACATGAAGTAAGCTTATTGAAGGCTTCCCCGTCCTCGTTTTTGGCAGTCGTGGCAAAGGCGAAATAACGTTCTCCTGGGCATACTCAGCGCCAAGTAGCGTGGGCCCAAGGTCACCGTCGTCGTCAGCCCGTCGCCGGCATCAAGAACCCCATGTCGGATATCACGACGATAATAACGGCCAACCTGCGTCGGTTTCATGGCCTCTATCTCTGCCTGCGGTCTTTACGGTGTCCGGGGCTTCTGTCGTCGGTGCCGCTCAGGCGGTGCCGTCCCTCGGGGAGTCCTGGGGAAACAGGGCGTGTCACAGTCGTGCTCTTGCTGCTGCGACCTAGGGCGTCCAAGCGTTTCGGCATCGACTGCGTCTGCCTCGGAGGCTCCGCCAAGAGTAAACGTGGCGGGGAGCGGAGGCGCGAGGCGGTCGCGGCAGAGCTGAGCGGCGGCATGTCCTCCCGTGCCCTGCGCAGGCGGCGCCGTCTGCGCTGGCGTCCGCGACAAGCGCCGAGGCTACGTGGAGACGACTCTGTCCGTTTTTGGTCGGGAACGGGTATGGGATCAGAGACCTGTCCGGATCAGGCGGCTGAAGGAGGCCCCTGATCACCTCACAACACTTCCACGCTTTCAGATTCAGTATTCTCAGGTCCAGCAGGGCTCTAATATGTTGTCTCCGGCGGAACTGCGAACCGCCATCACCAAATCTAATCAAGGATGCTTCACGAACAAACTGGTTGAGCAGGTGCGAGTTCAACAAACTCTCGAGGAGCGCACACAACGAAGGAATTACCCCTATGTACTGCGGCTTTATATGGGGTTTTCGTCAGTAGATAAAAAATGTTCTCAAGGCGCATCTCAATGGATTCCAAGGCATGTCTCTCTCACCCAAACTCGCCGTCCACGCCCTTGAAGCCATCGGCCTAGTCTGGCTCCCATACCGTAGAGGCTAGAATAAACGTACCGCACTGGCAGACTGCGTGTCATTCAGATGTTCGAGAGGGGAAAACACGGCTGGCATGGAACAGTCTTCACAGCCTGCGTCGTAGATGCTGAGCAAATGTGCTCCTCTGCCGCCCGGCGCCTATTGCCATCAATGGTGGATGGAGACTTCATCCAAGTTGAAGTTACCGGCGCTCGTCTACGAACCCCATAGTCGAGGGACCTAGTTGCAACACCAACTACCAAACTTGTCTCCGCAAAGAGTGTTTTCATTCTTGTCCCTACACTAACTTTTGGTTGCCACTCCTTGGCTTCTATCCATTTTCAAGCAGACAAGCAATCCGATCTTGTGTGTACTATTACGTACATTTAGACCCATCCGAGGTTTCACACATTGCAATTTACAGCACAGTCTTCTCAATCATCTCGATGCCGTACTTCTCCTTGAGCTCCTTCATGATGGGGTTGTTGATCTTGGCCGTCATGGGAGCCAGAACGCCCTTCTCCGAGAGCGTGCCGTTCAGGACCTGCTGGACAGCCACGGCGCAGGGCACGCCGACGAGCTTGGCCATGGCGGAGTAGCCCTTGGGGTCGCCGTACTCGACCAGGGTCGAGGTGCGCGTCTCGCGGGTTCCGTCCTTGTGCTCGATGCCGAACTTGTGCTGGAGCAGGACCATGTCGCGCTCGCCCTCCTCGAACTGCATCTTCTTCTCCAGGGTGGCGCACAGCGTATCCAGCGGGTTGCCGCGGGGGGTGACCTTCTCGTCGGAGAAGATGCCGATCCAGCGAAGGCCGCTGATGATGCGCTCCTTGTCCTCGGGCGAGTCAAAGGTCGACTTGGACACGATGGCAGCCTCGAGGTCGCTGACGCTCGACGAGGCGGCGCCGACGATGGCCTTGGTGGCCTCCTTCCAGGCCACGGGCTTGCTCAGGATGTCCTGAGGGGTGTCCTCCAGGAAGCCAGTCTCGACCAGCACGCGGATGAACTGGGGAAAGCCCTGGAATCGCAGAGTGCCTCGGATGATGGTCTCGGCCTCGGGGATATTGTACCGCTGCTTGTAGGGCGTCGAGTCACGGTTGGGGTACGCGACAAAGGCGTAGCCAGGGTAGACGAAGTACGGCTTGGCCGTGCCCATCAGGTCCTTGGACGCGACCTCGACGATCTTGCCGCCCTGGTAGATCTTGGCAGCGTTCCTCAGCGCCAGCAGGACGCCGCGCGAGGACCACGAGAACTTGTATCCCAGCGGGTTGTCCGAGGCCTCAGGGGCGGGCAGGCCGCCGCAGTAGGAGAGGAAGGACAGGATCTTGCCGCCGGCCTGGTGCACCTCGTCGATGGTCTTGACAGCGTCTGAAAGAATCAGTATTGTATGCTCGGTTCATATCCTGCGAGGATTCTTACACAGATGATCAATGCCCGGATCTATATGAAAGCCGGTTAGTTCGTAATGGTCACGTAGAAAAATATTGGAGAAAGGAACCCACCCAAACCGATCTCGTTCATGACGGTGATGCCGGCGTCCTTGCACTGCTGGTCGAGCTCCAGCATGGCGGGCGAGACGTAGCTGGTGGTGACGACATTCTTCTTGGTGCGGATGGCCGACTTGATGACGGTGGCGTGGAAGGTGTAGGGGATCAAGCTGATGACGAGGTCGTGCTTGGCCACCTCGGCGTCCAGCGCCTTGTCGTCGGTGACGTCCAGGGAGATGGCCGTGGCGCCCTTGACGCCGGCAGAGAGGCTCTGGGCCGACGCAAGAGTCCGGCAGGCTTCACGACAGGGCGGTCAGCACACGCTCTCCAGGCAATTGAGCCGCCGGGACAACCTACCAACCGTCACGGGGATGCCGTTCGCCGTCAGGATGTCGAGCGTGGGGCGAGTCACGAACCCCGCGCCGAGCATCAATACAGACCTGGCGGGGTGTCGTCGTCAGCAAGGTGCGTCTAGCGGGTGCCGTTGCATGGATCCGTGGTAGACTCACTGTTGAGGAGCCATGGTTGCGGTGTTTCGGGCGTCAATGGCAATGGCAATGGGCAATGTTGGAGAGGGATCAGTTGTTGATGTTCGACGCTCAAAAGTCTCTTCGAGTTATGGCGGGGTCTGGGGTCGCACGTCACACCGTGCGTCGTCATCCGATAGCGGCAGCGACTTTCCACCAGCCACACAAGGAGGGGCAATGCGAGCGCGAAACACACAGCAGCCACTGTGGCGCGGTCAACGGGTCCTGAAGCCGGAACAGCAGGCGGTGAGTGGCTCGCTCAGGCACATGCCTCCTCCGCGGTCCAGCACGACTGTATCACGACAGCAACCACAGATTCCGCAGCAAACGTCCACCAATCCCGGCTTGCTGAAGCTATCCGCCACGGAGGGGGAAGAGGGATGCGTCCCTAAACTCTGGCCAGCACCACGACAGCCTCGCCGCCTCCATCACCTCCACCACCCCGACCATGGCCGACGACACCGCCATGGCGCCCCTGGCCTCCCTCTCCCTCACCCACGTCTACTATGTACATTCATTCCCTCCGAATCGTAGTCTGCCGCGGAGACGCTGACACGCCCCATCCAGGACCCAGACGACCCCGTGTCCCTCCTGTGCGCCTACCTCGCCCTCCTCCCACAGGCTCTCTGCGTCGTCTACGCCACGCTCATCTTCTCCACGCGCGAGGTTGAGATCGCCCTCGCCTTTGCCGGCCAGCTCGCCTGCGAGGCCCTCAACTTCGCCCTCAAGCGCCTGATCAAGGAGGAGCGCCCGCGCCGCATCCACGGCAAGGGCTACGGCATGCCCTCGTCGCACGCCCAGTTTGTCGCCTTCTGGAGCCTCTCCCTCGCGCTGTTCCTCCTCGTGCGGCACCGTCCCCGGGGGGCTGGCGGCGCTTCCAAGCATCACCGGCCCTGGTCGCTGGCAGAGCGCATCGCCGTGAGCTTGGCGGGTGCGGCGGTGGCGACGGCGACGGCGTGGAGCAGGACGTATCTCGACTACCACACCACGCGGCAGGTCCTCGTGGGCAGCGCCGCAGGCCTCGTGTCGGCGGTGGGCTGGTTCGTCGCCACGAGCATCCTGCGGCGCTCGGGGCTGCTGGCCTGGGCACTGGACACGCCGCTGGCGAGGGCATTTCGCGTGCGCGACCTGGTCGTCGAGGAGGACATGTGCCAGGCCGGATGGGAGAAGTGGGAGGAGAGGCGGGCGGCGACCGCCCAGGGCAAGACCAAGACGACGTGATGGATGTCATTAGATGCGAGCATATATGGAGCGATGGCTTTCACGTTAGATTAGGGCCCTCGTATGGGAGACAGCTGGGAACGATACTCCGTCGACGAGGCAAACGCTATTCGTAGATCGGGCAGCATGCGAAACGTGCATACATACATCACAGCCAATCGCCTTTGCATCTTGCCACACGTTGCGCTCCAAGCATGGTTTCGCGCGTCGCGATCAAGTCTCTGTTGAAGATATCTAGCTCATCTTCCCAGGCCGCGCAGCACCATACGGGAACAAAAGAAAGGTGTGCAATGAACGACGGGTCATCCTGCCCTTCCGGATATCCCCAGATATCGAACACGCATTTCATGCCCGTGACATAAGCGTAACTTACAGAGCCATCTATAGTAACCGACTCCGGCAAAAGAGTATAAAATATAATAATAGCAAATCAAATTTGCCGCCGCTCTGAACAGAAGAAATGAAGCTTGCTCAGATCCACTCCGCCGACTGGACTCTACTTCGAGCCTCGGAGCTCCAACTGGGGCCGGGGGGCGGTGGTCTGGTCGGCGAGCCGCGAGGGCTTGCGCCCTTCCGCGATTGCGCCTGTGGACTGTACACGCTGGGGCTCAGCGTGGTCTCGTCCTCGTCGGCCTTGGTGTCCTTCTTGGCGATGCTGAGAGGGACAGGTGGTAGCTGTTTCTCGGCCGCCCTCTCAAGGACCTTGTCTGTGTTTTGCAGACCAATGCCCTGGGTCCCATCGCCAGCAATCGGATCGTCTGTCGAAATGGCCAGGCCAAAACTTGTTGGGAATTGGGACTCTCTCGGGTAAGGCGCCTGGTAGAAGGAAGTAACGGGTGGCATGTCATTGATGTTGGAGACTCTCAGCCCGATCTGCACCGTCGCAGAGGATCCGAGAGAGGAGTCTCGCAGGTGGCGGGATGTTCGAATGGTTGGGGGAGGTAGCAACATGTCAAAGGGCGATTCGGTCGGCGCGTTCGCCTTGGTGGTTGGGTCATAGGTCGCGGCGGGGAGGAGGTATATCGACTTCACGTCGGGGGGAGCCTCCTGTTTCGGTGGGAAGATGTTGTACGAGTCTTTGCGGATGCTCGGCTTCCGTGTTGATACCGCGGGTATGTGAGCCGCGACGGGTGCCTTGGGTGGCGAGGGTTGGACAGCTTTAGAGCTCAGCGGATCCGGGCTCGGGCCGGCCGGTGTTCCTGGTCGGCTCTCAACCTTTTCTTCTTCGTTGCTCGCGTCTTCTATCCTGTCTGTGGTCGTCTCGATCCGCTGGAGGCGTACCGGTGACACGGGTCGCTCCATCTGCTTCGTGTACATTGGCGTCGAGGGTCGTTTTCCCAAGTTGGACTTTTGGCTGTCGAATTCGGCGTAGCCCCCTGGGCCGATTCTCCCCAGCCTGGTAGACCGGAGCAGGATATATAGACCACCACTTGTCAGGCCAGAGAGATTGACAGCGACGGTCGCTGCCATTGACAGCTGCATTCGGTCTTTGTCCAGCTGTCCAGACTCGTCCACGTGAAGATTCCTGAAAAGGGGGATCATAACCGCCTGTACATAGTTAGCATATGCGCCCTTCCTTCTCAGCATATCCTAGACTCACCATCGTGGCGACTGCCAACACCATATAGCACGCCGCCCATGATGCGCCCGCCCGCTGCGCCTCGGAAATGTCTGAATTTCTGTACAGGCGAGCGATTGTAAGGAGGCTCGCGACGAGCAAGGACGAGGCAATGGCAGTCAGGACAGCAAAGCACCCCAAGCTCCACCTCTGCACCAACCACAAGAGTCCCGCGAAACAAAAGTTTGGCGGCACCACGAATCGGGTGAGGACATACGTCCCAATCAAGCCGGCAATGATGATTCCGAGGCAGATCAGGACGGTCCATTTCGGTCTCTCGGGAAACGGGTAGCGCCGGACAGCACGGAGTGCAGTCTCCAAGCCGAACACCAGCTGGATGTATGGTGCAATGAAGAGGGCTAGAGATTGTCAGCTTGGCAAACACTGCGCAATTCACCATTGGAGAGCCTACTTGGCAGCATGAGCTGGGAAATGGGCGTGCACCCCAGTATGAGAAGCGAGTTCAGTCCCTTGGATTGGACCACGGCGAATATGATGCCCTGTATCATAATGCCGCAGGACAGGACGAAAGGGAAAGTCTCAGTCGGCCCAATGATGCCGAGTAGCGATGATCTAGTTCCTTGTCAGCCAATGTGTCCCCTGACCACTACCACGAACAGCCGTCCATCGTACCTTAGCCTGAACCTCGGATCGCTCCTCTTGGCACCAGTGTAGCAGTCCCAGAATATCCCAAATGCTGTCGCCGCGGCTGCCAAGGCGTTGAAGCTCGCGAGTATGACGAACGACGTCCGGATCGACCTTGCCGTCGCAAACCTCAGCTCGTTTATCAATGTCGACGTTGTGTTGGTCTCGAACATGAATCCTTGTGACGGCCCCGAGCCCAATCCGAGGTCGACGTCCCTGGGCCACAGCTCCGCCACTCGAGCCCAGAGTCCATCCATCATAGTACCCATTCCGTATTGCTTATCTCGAGATGGTCGACGGATGCAAGAGAGTGTGGTAGGCGCTGCACCTTTTGGCAGAGCCAGGTGTTATATGCCCGCACAAACCATCTACGCGCATATGTTCGGCTCGAGAGGGCTTGCCAAAGGTGAAATGAGCTTCTCGGTTGACAACACTGCGGACCCAGAGAAAAACTGTGTTTAATCAGGAAGGGACAGGATTGCCGTTTTCTGGGGAAGAGGCAGACGACGTGGAGCGAAGCACATGGCTCTAGTTGCCACACCCGTCCAGACGAAACAGACGTCCCTCGACCCGTGTGCTCGGCCGCTCTGACAGGGACAGAAACAGGTAGCGAGGCGGACAAGGGAATTTAGAAACAGAATGCGAGGGGTCTTCCCAGTTGCAGCACGAAATTAACAGCGGATACTCGTTGGTAACAAGTAGCCGCGACGCATGAGGAACAGAGGCGAGTATTAATCTTGGCGATATGGAGAAGCTGCGCCAGGGAACACCCGGGATCGCGCGCAGCCGAGCAGTGGCCAAACAGGCACGACATCCGAGCCCAGCAGGAGTGGCACGGGGTTCGCCCTCGCCCTCGCCCTCTCCCTCTCTCTCTCCCTCGGCAGAGACGGCGTTGTGCCGTTCCCAGCCTGCCCGCCAGTGACGATGGCGAGGTGCCATCAGGGGCATCTGCATTGCGCCAAGGGAGCGCCAGCGCCACAAGAGCTCGTCCTAGCTCCGGATGGCGTCGCTCTCGTTCAGAGGACATGCACTTGACATGTGGCTCTTCCTCAAACGTGGATCTTCATGGCTTTTCCAGATGAGCGGCAGAGTGATTGCTCGACCGGGACCCCTCGTCACTTGAAGCACTCGCTACCAAGAAACGGAGCGACTTCGCATCCCAGGAAATTCACGACTGACGGTCGACCAGAGACGGGGAAAGACGAATGCCACAGCGACGCGGCACAGCTGGCAGGTGAGCCGCTGAACCGTGGCGTCGCGGCTTGAAGCATTGATGCAACAAGTCCAAGTTTCGAAACCCTGGAGGTCAAGTCTAAGAGAGCCGCACTACACCCAAAGCGGCAACGCACCTGCGACGCCAACGGCTCTTGACCATGAAACAGTGACACACACAACCGATGGCATCTCTTCTGGAAATACGGCTTGGCCGTTGCCGAAACTCATGGCTGCCAGGCGAGGTGTGCATGTCCGGGTTGGTGTGTGTGGCTCTATTCCCCTCGACGCCCGCAACGGCAGTTTGACGTGACCAAGGCCAATGATTGACTGAGCTCGACGTGGATGGCAGAGGTTTGACGCCTATGGCAAATGGCGCGACTCGGACTTTATTTGCGACTTGGTGGACTCGGCTCGCCGAGGCTTTCCATTCCGCTCCCCAGGTCCGAGTTCAGGGCCATCTGACGAAGACATCCGCGACTCTAACCTCTAGTCACATCATCGGCGAGCGGCCGTGGAAGAGAAGCGCGCTCGTTTGGCCGAGTCGCGGGAAACCGGTACCACACAGACCTCCTCGCCCGCAAATAATTGACGTCTCTTGATTCATGCAGATACAGTCCTCCCGGTGACGATGAGGCAACGCAAGTGTCAAAGACCCCGAGTTTATCAGGGTCCCCAAACGGGCACACTCGGGCTATGGCGCGCTCTTTTCCAAGGCCCGCTCATCCGACTAATACGCCCTGGACTTGTCAGATGAACGCCGTTCTGGTGGCTGTCGCCGTGTGAGAGCAAGTCGGCAATATCGCGTCCAAGCCCCACGAGTCCACACCACCAGGGCCGTCCCGGTGCGGTGGGCCTGGGCACTATGCGAAACCGAAACAGAGGCATGGCGAAGCACGGCAGAGACGCGCTTTGGCGAGGCGAGATGTCCAGTCTGCCGGGCTAGTGTGCCGGCTAGTCTTCCGCGACCAGATTCTAGTGTCTGGAGCTCGAGCGCGCGGAGGAGGGCCAAGGCTTGTATCGTGTCGTAGTACTAAGAGCACGGAGTTGGCATATTGTGTGGCTGGCCGTCCTGGTTGGTGGTCGAAGGGAGGCGGAAGTTGGTGACCGGCAACCAACCAGCAAAGAGGCTTCAAGTTTGTCGGCCCCTTGACGCAAATTGCATCTAGCAGAGGCACTTGACAAGTCACAAAGAGGGCCGTAGCTCGACGGGATCGAATCAAGCCGGAGCCCGAGGAATGGGCAGTCGACCTTGAGCAGCCAGCCAATTCCCGAGCCAAAGGCCGTTGTCATGACGCAAACGTCTGTATGTACTGTAGAACGATGGAGCAAGCAACGGTTCGCAGACCCTCGGTATCTGTCAACTGTCGATCGTCAGCCAAGCAACGAGGATCGATATTCATCGTCGGTCAATGTCGAACTGGATATCAGAGGCGCCAAGACACCAGCAACGGATACTCTCCGCAACGGCCGCAGAGCCTCGGTATCCGCCCAACCGTCGATCGCCAACCAAGCAACCCGGACTGATATTCATCGTCGGTCCGATATCGATATCAATGAAGTGGCGCCGAGGCACCAGCAACGGCTGCTCGCAGCAACGACGTCATCCCGAGGATCTTTGTTCGATGCAGGCAGCCGCCGTCACTTTCCGGAGGGGACTCGAATTACCTGTCTCGACGCATCTGTGTTGAGCCAACGCCGGAGGCGACCTCAGCCGGAGGCAAACGTCCGCCGTGCACTGAAAGGAGCCAATGGCCAATGGCCTAGCCAACATTCTGGGCAACTGCGGCCCCCTCCCCCACCTGCCTGCGCGTCATGCTCGTCATTGACTGCTGCCCGCACCGCCCCGCGCGCGGCCACAGGTGGCGCGGCAGCGACTCATCCGCTTCCTACTGGCTGATGTTCAGCGATATTCCATATTTCTCTCCCAACCGGAACATTCCAATGACTACGAGAACTGCAACAGTGTTCAGCCGTGCCAAGCATGTGCGTTTGTCCGCTGTCGCAATAACGATGACGGCGTCGTTTGTCCCCGGCCCTGTTTTCTGCGGCTGCTGATGTGCTGATTTGCTCCCGCGACGCAGATGACGTCCCCTGCAACTGCCACCTGTGACGTCACATCTGCCTTTCTATCGATAGAGTCGAACTCCCATCCTAGAAGGCTGGACATTGGAGGCGATGTCGACACGGGCTCCATCGGCCTCCGCAATTCCCGTGAGCTTGTTTTCCTGCTGCCGGGGAAGCAGGTACGTTCGCCGGTATCCGCTATCTTGTCTCATGTCCCTCCTGGCCTGTCCGCTCCGCCAGACCGCCCGCCGGAGCTCTCTCCCCGGTACACGGAGCTTGATATCCTGCTCGCTCGATACTCGATGACGCTATGTCGCGGAACTTCACATGCTGTCCCCGTTTGCTGTGATGCGAAATACGAGGAGTGCCTGGTATAAAAGCCACCCAAGCCCAGCTTCGCCACTTCTCTTTTCCCCTTTCCCTTCATCAACTCACATCTCTCAACCAAATCTTTCAACCAATCAAGACAACTTCACCTCACACCAACCAAAACAACCAAACCACCACCATCACAATGGATTCTATCAAGCAAGGTGCCAACTACGTCTCCGAGACTGTCCAGCAAGCCACCAAGGGTACTTCCAAGGAAGCCAACAAGGAGGTCGCCAAGGACTCCAACGCCAATATCGGCACTCGGTACGTGTTCCTGACTGCTTTGGCCTGATATCGTGCATGCTAACACTACCTGACAGTGCCTCCGCCGCCAAGGATGCTCTCGGCGACAAGGCCAGCGAGTCCAAGCACGACGCCAAGGCTGAGGCCCACAAGCAGCAGATCTAAAGTGCTTCTGCTTGGCGGGTGGCATTGACTTGATTGACAATGTCTGCTGGTGTTTATGGGCGTGGAGGATAATGGGAGCTACGAGTTATGGCTTGTTATTTTGACACCACCAAAATACCCCTAAAAAGCTCCTGAATCCACTATTAATAAGATGCTGGCGCCATCGTGTGACTTTCCACATGTCAAAATGTGAGCTTGCGTGAAATGTACAATTGTTGCCTCGATCCATGTATCCATGGTATATACGCATCCCATTCCCTACGAGGCTTCTTTGATCCGACATGATGAGACCAGAGATCCATATGCCGTTACAAATTCTTCTTGGCTGCCCGCACAGCGAATGCGCTCGAGATGTCGTTGAACGAGTACCACATGGCGTACAGCGGGATGAATACCCACAGCATATTGAAGAAGACGAGATACACCCACATGTACATGAAGCTGCCGTCGAGGTTGATGTTGCCGGTGAGCCACTCGGGGCAAAAGGTCATGAAGCCTGCGCGATCCATCAGCAAGCGACGCGACGGGTTGATACGGCTGCACATACCGCCGTAGAGCTCACACGTGGCCAGCACAATCATCCAGATGCTCGCCTTGGGGTTCTTATTGGCGATGAGGTAGCAGATGTACACTGCCAGCGGGCCATCGAAGAAGACGGTCAACAGCTCAAGGCTAATGACACCCTACACGGCGTCAGCATCCCATGTCTCCCAATTCAGCACCCAACAGAGGTGGCTTACCAGGTCCGCGCCGGCCCATCTCCTATCGGCCCTCGCATAGACCATCCACAGCTGTGCAAAGGGGTTGCTCCCGCCGGCCTGCGGCCCGTAGACGCGCCGGTCCTCGTAGCCGAGGAAGTTGTACGGCGTGGGGAACAAGCTCGCGACGTCGCGCACGCCGCCCTCGCCGGGGATGACGTAGGAGAAGAAGCAGTGGTAGAGGAAGCTGCCCTCGAGGAGGAAGTGGCACAGCGCGTCGGCGAGGTGCCAGATGAAGAGGAAGCGCAGGGCCGTCGAGGTCGTGGGCGCGAGGGCCTGGCGCGAGGCCGCGTAGGCGGCCGCGACGATGGCGAGGGTGGAAAGGAGAGACACGATAGTCGTCTGGTCGAACAGGTCGGGCGGGAGGGACGAAGCGACGGTGTCGGAGGCCATGGCTGCGGCTGCACTGGGCCCAGAGTCACTGACAATGTCTGCCGAGGATTGTACAGACAATGGAGCTCGTGGGAGTATGGATCTTGTTGGTCTGCTGTGGGGCGAATGAAGTAAAATCACACAGCCGGTTGCTTCACCATTACAGGGACATTTAGAATGAAGAAAAGGAGCTGAAGAAATAGGAGCTAAAGAGTCTGAGTAAAAACATGTCTCAGATCAGATCCGGCAAAAAGCAAGCAACAATTGCCACAACCAGCAAAAAAGAATTGCTTCGACAGAGACAGGATTCGAACCTGCGAGGGCGAACCCATATGATTTCTAGTCATACCCTTTAACCACTCAGGCACTCTGCCCGACGAATGAGACGACTCATCCTGGGACAATTGTTGAAGTGGAGGGTGTAATTATGCATTATAAAGTATGTGGATGGTGTGGTGGGGCTGGTACCACATCGACTTCGATGCATAGACAAGGGAACGGAGATGAAAAAACTCACAATATTGCCCAATTGCCTGATTAATTGGGCGAGTCTCTGTTCCTAGAGAAGTATTCTCAAAATGGCTTGCAGAAACCCATGGCGACTCTTGAAAGTGACCAAAGGACTGTCCCTCTGCAGCGATTCAGACGGCGACTTCGCTTCATACATCCACGACGACGACTATTCAACAATCCCTCAACGCAGTGCCGCCGCCGTCTACCTATCTTGACACGACGCCGTACCAAACCAGCCCCATGACGGCCCCCAGGACAATCGCCACCGGCGGCTTCAGGCCAAACCAGTACCCGCCCACGTAGCTCGTCGCCGTCACGACCACCCACCACGGCTCGACCGCCAGGCTCGTCCCCTGCTGGAAGCCCTCGTCCATGTACCCAATCTGCCACAGGCGATACACGGCCGTGTACATGAGCCCCACGGCCGCCGCGTTGACGCCCCTCAGCGCCGACCGCACGCCTCGCCAGCCGCGCACCGCGCCCCAGATGCCCATGGTCCCGTGCACCAGCACCAGCCCGGGCACGAAGATGCCCAGGAAGCCGATCACCGCGCCCGCCGCGCCGCCGCCGCCGTGCCCGCCGCCGAGCGCCGTCAGGCTGCCGAGGTACACGGCGAAGTTGAAGTTGGGGCCGGGGAAGGCCTGGATGAGGGCCAGGCCGATGAGGAAGTCGCGCGGCGAGACCCAGCCCTCGGCGACGATGTACTCGCGCAGCAGCGGGATGACGACGGGGCCGCCGCCGAAGATGATGGTCCCCGCGAGGTACATGTTGACGAAGAGGCGGTACAGCAGCGGCTTGTGGGGGAGGGTGCCCCGGAGGACCATGACGACGGTGAAGGAGGTGAAGAAGGCCAGGATGAGCCCGAGGCCAAACTTCCAGCTGATGTTGAGGCGCCGTCCTTGGGGGACCACGCGAGGCTCCCGTTCAGTCGTTGGTGTCGCATCGTTCTCGTTGACAGGAAGAGCTGCGTCCCCCTGACTGCCGCGGCTTGTTGAACTTGGCAGGTTGCTCGACGCAGCTTCATGTTCTCGTCGAATCTGCAGCTCAACTCCCTCCTCCTCTCCCGCTGCGCGAGCTCGTCTCGGCGTCACCCTCCGAACCGCCGCGGCAACCACCCCGGCCGGGCCATGCAGCCACCGAAAGTCATGCACCACGGCCGCCAGCCCCGCGAGCGCCATCAGCAGTGGAAAGTACCACAGCGCATTGTACAGCATGCCCGCGGTCGCGCCGAGAGACACCAGCGCGCGCGTCATCCGGTCCGTGACGGCCTTCTCGGACAGCTGCACGGCCGCGAGGGCGATGACGCCGACGGTGGCGGCGTTGAGGCCCGACAGCACGGCGTACGCGACCCGCGGCAGGGACGCGCCGATGCTGGAAACGCCGAGCGAGAGGCCGTACATGCCCAGCGCACCGGGCAGGCTTGTTGGGCTGCGTGTCAGCGTCGTCCCTGCAGGCAGCGTGGACATGTCGACGCAACGTACCACCAGAGCAGGAAGCCGAGCAGGGCGGGGATGAAGCCGGCGTGGAGGAGGATGATGGAGTAGAGCATCTTGGTGCTGGCCGGGCCGGACAAGGCCTGGCAGACACTGAGGAGCTCTTGTGACTGTATCCCGTCAGCAACGAACGCTCCCACCGGCATGCGAGGCAACAGGATGCTTACCACTTGCTCGTCGATCCACGAGAGCTTGGTGACAAACTTGTCGTGAAACTGCCAGGCCATGAGCTATTGCCCACTCCACATATGAGGCCGGCCACGCGCTGCAGCGCCCCGGGCCGATCCCGAGCCCCCGCTCCGGAGGCCAGCCTCGGACTGCACCGCAGCATCGGGATGACGGCGAGCGAGCGAGCGAGCACTCACAATCTTGAAGTGGACGGGCGGCCCGCCAAACGACGTCAAGCCCATGTACCAGTTCTCGCGAAACGTAACCCAGAGCCGGGCGCCCAAGTCCCCCGGGTTGAAACCCGTCCGCCATCGAATCGCCATCTCCTCGGAGACGTGACTGTTTAAAGCAGTGTCTATTCCTGATTACTAGCTATTTACCGGCTCTGCACGAGCGCCCTTCTGAACAGCCGTCTGACCTTTTCGAACCAGGTACCCGTGACAGTCAGTCAGTGGCCAAAAGGCAGAGGCAAGGACCGGTTTTTATTTTTATTTTGTTAACGGCGAGAAGGGGAAGGGCTGCGTTTATATCTTCGATTCACGCCCAATTGCGCCATCGCTCAGCCGCACGTGGGACGTTGACATGCGGCGGCGAACTGCTCAAGTGGGCCAGGCGTCCTTGGCTTTTCTTGGACGGCCAGGAATGTGGCTTTGAAGGAATGAATGACATTGCTATCCGTACGAGTACCTACTGTTAACCACCTAACAGTGTGTCTGGCTCTGCGGGTTACAAAGACACCTCTTGGTTGGGAGGACGGTGCAAATGGGCTCTTGGAGACTGCAAACATCCTTAATTCCACAGGAGCAGGCGACGATGCATTGTTCAGATGTCTCTCGTTACGACACCTGTATCGTCACTAGAGCCCCGTTGCCGTCCCAATAAACCTGTCGTCTACTCGTAAATGTAGCCACCCCTTGACCAGGCCCAATACCGGCGTCAGAACCACCATGCCACGCCGTAGGAGGCACCGGGATAGCCCGTTCCCTAGAAACTCTCCCAGCAGCAACTTCATCCCCCGGCAGCCGGGCCCAAGGGCGCTCAGCCCTCCCACTCCTTGTACCCCTTCTGCTTCTGCCGCGTATTCCACCCCAGCTTCCCGCTGATGCTGTTCACCCAGTCCTCGCTGCGGCGGCCCTCGCCCTGCACCGACGGGAACGGGTACCGGCTCGCGCTGATGGTCACGTAGTCGCCCGGCTGCAGCTCCACGCGTTCGCGGCCGTCGAAGCTCGCCCACGACGCCGTCCGCGCGTCGTACGGCACGCCCACCCGCAGCACGATGGTGTCCGGCAGCACAATCGGCCGAAAGGACAGCGTGTGCGCGCAGATGGACGTCACCAGCATCACCGGGTTCTCCGGGTGGCACAGCGAGCCGCCGGCCGCCAGGTTGTACGCCGTCGAGCCCGTCGGCGTGGACACGCAGATGCCGTCGGCCAGCACCGACGTGAAGTGCTCGTCGTCGCCAAACACTTCGGTGTACGACATGGCTGGTTGTGCCGTCAGCTTCGCTCAGGGCCGAGACGTTCCTGGGTGCTGGTACTCACTCGGGTTGGGGCCCCGGTCCACCACAACCTCGTTCAGGATCTCAAACGTCCCGTCCGGCCGGTGCGTGTGCGCATCGTCCCTCTCCTCCCCGATCAGCTCCTCCACCAAGTCCCTCCTGCTGTGCGCCTCGGCCTCGTCCTCTTCCGAGCTCTTGCTGTCCTCGGAGCGCTTCCGCCGCACGCTCCTCATGACGGTGCTCTCGAACCGCAGCCGCAGGCTCACCGTGACGCCCCTCTGCAACGCAGAGGTGAGGATCGGCTTGTAGTCCTCAAAGTCGAACTTGGTCAGGAAGCCCAGGCTACCCAGCGCGAAGCTCAGCACGGGCGGCACGATGCGCTGGAAGAGCCAGCTGGCGAACAGCACTGTGCCGTCGCCGCCGAGCGTGACGACAAGGTCGAACATGTGCGGCCGATTTTTACACACGTCCTCGTCCCAGAAGCGCAGCCGCCGCCGGACGGCCTCGCGCGCACCCTCGACGTCGTCGCCCCCATTCTCGGCGTAGCTCTGGGCCAGGTCGTCGATCAGGCGGCCCACGTCAAACTTCTTGTTCGTCTTGAGCCTGTCCTGCACGTACACGACGTACTGGAAATCCCTGTCCCTGTCGAGCAGCCACTGCGTCAGCGCCCGCGTCTTGGAAATCAGGTCCTGGTCGTAGATCTTGGTGATCAGGAAGATGGTCTTGACGCGGATGCGAATGCGCATGCTGCTCAGCCGCCTGCTCAGCTCGCGGACCCCCCACGCCATGTCGCTCAGCTGCTTCTTGGTCAACATGCGGCTGTGCACGTCTTCGTGCTGCGTGAGGTCCATGTCCGACACGTTCTTGGTCATCTCGCGTGTCCACGCCTGCTGGTCCGCCTGTCCAACGATGCCGTTCTCCAGGCTCCCCGGCTCGACCACGGCGCGGGACTGGCGCCGCGGCCGCTCGTGCTTCGGCTCAACCAGTGAGTCCATGCCCCTGGCTTCTGATATGTCTACGCCGTCGGATTGGTCCTGCGGGCTCGAATATATGGGGTGTGCGTGGTACCGCTGGCTGTCGGTGTCACCGGCGGCGTGCTCGACCCGGCGCTGGGAGTCGAGGAACTGGTGGACGATGCACTGGTCGCGCCGGCTGGGCCGTATGGCCACTGGCGCTACGGCCTCGGACGCGACAAGCGAGCTCTTGCGGCGGTAGGGGTTGCCGGGGTCGAATGTCACCTCGACGCTCTCTGTCAGTTGACTGCCTCTCCGGGGCCGGGAATGAGCAGCTCAAGGCTTACCTCGACGGCCTTGCGGTCCTCGTCGCTGTCCTCCGAGCAGTCGTCGGCGTCCACAAATCTCGCATGCTTGGACACCTCCTCAGCCTTGTCCAGGCGCTCCTCTGCCTCTCCGTCCCCCATCGCGTCGTACCCGGCCGCGAGAGCGGGTAGGAATCAGGACAGCGGCAGCTGTCGCGCTGACGTGCGGCAAGTAGGATGCCTTGCCCTTGTCGTCGCATCCAAGAGGGTGTGATCTCGGTACCGGCAGTCAGGTCCGGGCGGGGGCGATCTTCCAGCCTCTATCCTCTGCGACTGTCCGTGTCGGGTAGCAGATTCGACGGGTAGGGTTCATATGGCTTGCGAATGGCGCGACGATGGAGCGACACGGGGGTTTCGTAGCATTCTGGGTTCAGGCTTCGGTCAGCATCACTGCAAGTCTAAAGCGTCTGCGGAGGCTAGTGGCGTACGGAGAGCATGAATACTCAACCCCACCAGTAAACTCCAGTGACCACTGTCGGAGAGTCAGTGATATG
The DNA here is from genome assembly GCA_024340505.1 of Tolypocladium nubicola. Lineage (NCBI taxonomy): Eukaryota > Fungi > Ascomycota > Sordariomycetes > Hypocreales > Ophiocordycipitaceae > Tolypocladium > Tolypocladium nubicola. The sequence goes on from JALHCA010000242.1 coordinate 22,203, forward strand.
GTTCCTCAACTCGACCCTTTCATCCACCTGCTTCTCTCGCCTAGTAGTTGCCTCCTTCACTCAATAACTCGCCTAATGTATCCCACTGCCCCATCACCAGATTTATGCGGCGTGCCTGGCTCTCCCTGCCGTACAACTCCCAAACGGCCTGGCTGAGAATGATGTCATAGCTCGATAACGGGCAGGTCTAGGGTAGGGGGAGGATATTGTTATCGCAATTGCAGCACGACTCAGTTGCATCACCACAATCTCGAACCTCCGTTTAACACGAGAATACACGCCGTGACATTTGCTATTGAGGACCATCAAAAAGGTACCCGGAAATCATCACCATCCTTTCAACAGATGGGAACCCCTACCTGTGGGACCTGCGAGTGCGGCAAAACAGTACCCCGGGCACGGAGCGGCTCACGGACTTGACCCCAACCAACGGAGCCGGAACTCTGCAACGTCACGATCACAGGTGGCTACACCGCGAGTTTCGACAGAGCTGGCAAACGTGCCCACGCCCCCCCAAAATGAAACACCTCATCCTCGTGGGAGCCTGCTACTCGGACACTATTCTCAGGAAAGACTCGCCGTCTGTCCCGTCTACGCAACATCCTCTAACCTACCCTACAGTGTCTCGCATTACCCCGAAGAAGACTCCAAGCTGCGAGCAACCAGTCTCAGGAACCGCCGCGGCGGAAACTGCCCAAACTCGCTCGAGGTTCTCCAGCAGCTCCTCGGCGGACACGATGACGTCCGCCTCTACTTGGTATCATGCCTCCCCGAGCAGTCCTCCCCGGCTACGCGGCGCGTGATTGCGTCCTTCGGGAGCGACACCAGGATCGACTTCCGGCACTGCATATATCGCCAGGGACACACAGAGGCGGCCAGCAGCTACATCATCCGGAGCGAGGAGAGCGGCAGCCGCACGCTCGTCAACTACAACGACCTACCGGAAATGACCCTCCGGGAATTCGAGGGCATTGCCCGCAGCTTCAGCGCAGACCAGGACACCTGGTGGCACTTCGAGGTAAGCAGCTGGTTGCAGCAAGCCGCCACGCCAGCTCGTCCGTATCGCATCTGACAACTTGCCCTGCCCGTCCTCTGCAGGGCCGCATCCCGGATACTACCTTGGACTGCATTCGCATGCTGCGCAACACACTGCCTGCAGCCCAAATCAGTATCGAAGTAGAGAAACCCGGGAGACAAGGGCTGCCCGAGCTGGCGGCCGAGGCAGACGTAGTCTTCTACTCCCGCATCTGGGCTGAGGTGTGTGATACGTACGGAGCTCGCAGCACATCATCGACCGTGTTCGCAGACGTACCCCCCAGACGACTGGGCGCCGTTCCCCGCTAAACGTGGATAGAGCCGCGGCCACAACTCTGCCGAAGCATGTCTCAAAAACGAACAACGGGGTCGAGGGTACGACGGGTGGCCCGCCCCTGCAGCTCCTTGCTTATTCGCTGACTGAGATGACTGCACAGGTCCCTGGGGATATGCACTTGGGGTGCAGACGGCGCGGCCGCGCTGTCTCGGTCCTCAGGAGGGTGTCTTCGCTGCCCCGTGGAGCAACAGCCAGGAGGAATTTCCGTCATAGAGTAAGTCGTTGCCTGTCATCGCGCCGCGCATTCCAGCGCCGCCTTGTTCGCCAACGGGTCGTGGCCGCCTTGGTCCGTCCTCCTCTGGCTAACGTGTTTCCTCGCCAAATTACAGTGCACTGGGCGCAGGTGACACCTTCATCGCCGGAATGCTGTACGGCCTGGTCTGCGCGACAAAGACGTGGGACACCAGCCAGAGTTTGAGGTTCGCGGTCAATCTGGCCAGTCTAAAGGTGCAGCGCGAGGGATTCGACGGGCTTGGTGCCGACGTGTCGATGGCTCATGGTGCCTTGTGATCCGGTGCGCCGCTTCCTGCATCTCCTTGTCTTGCCCGTCAGCTGCGAGCCTTGTGAGAGCAGCAGTGCCCGCCCCTTTGAGCGTTCGGCAATGATAGCCTCTGAGCCTGTGGGGGTGGGGCGAGGTCAAGTGTAACCGACGTCTGCTTTTTGCCGAGGGCAACCTGCGTCTGTGAGTGACCGTGAAGAAGGTCATCGTGTCGGCCGTTGACGCTTCGCTTGGGGTGGCCAGTCGACAGTGCGAAATGCCCCCTGTGTCAGGGGTTTGGGTGCCATATCAGGTGGCGCGAGGGCAAGAGGCGGTGGAATGTCGCGGGAGGATTAATTAGCAAGTCCTGGGGCGGCGGTTGTCGACAGCCAAGCAACGGAGGCGAGTGGCGGATACCAGCCCCCCCAGCGCACTCATCCATGATGCTCAGGCCGTCGTCCTTGGTAGTTGCATGGTAACAGGTGTGGATGGGGAGCTGCGAGGTCGGGCCACCATGCAGCCGCGGTGGTGCACAGGTTAGGCTGCCTGTAGTCACACTGGGTGCTTCGTCATTATTCCAGGATGTTCGACATTGTCCAAGTGTGGGCCTTGTTCAAGATTGTATGTGTTCCTGTGGCCGCATCTGCCCGATACGGGATGCGCGCATACACAAAGGAGCCAGCAAACCGCCGACTACCTGTACGAGTACGAGTAAGAGCCTCAAGGTGGTCCATGAAACCGATACGACAGGCAGGGTCCGCACAAAAAGTGCCTTGGCGAACAAGGAGGCTTTCGCGATACTGATACAAGCGTATTCGGCATTGTTGGAGCAAGGTTGCCTGGGACACAAGGCAACTGCAACGGTTGAATTGATGAGAATACGGCTCTGATTCGGGCAGAGCCGGGCAGAACAGGGGTTCTGGTTCTGTCAGTCCTGGGGTTTGCCCAGGTTGCCATGTCCAACAAATGGCGTCCTTTGTGCCTCATGCGCCCATATGTCTGCAAGATGGAGCTCGGCCGCCATGGCGGAAGCCCGGACGTTGAATGATGGAGATCGCCAAAGCAGCCCAGACTGGAGGGGCGTCGTGTTATTGACAGCCACGTCTCAGTCGCCCAGCACCGGGCGCGAAATGGGCTGTACGAGTAATCAGTGAAGTGAGTTGACACCCTGGGTGGAAAGGTGTGTCTGGGGAATGTCGCCAGACGTCTATTCGTGGCTGAACCCTGCCCCCGCCTGAACATTCCGATCCTGTTGCTGTCGTTGATAGAACAGAGCTGAATGTCTCATCGACAAGGTAACTCCACCTCGCGGGGAGTGGCACCTGGAGTTTCTTCTTGGATCCGAAGCCGCTGTGATAATTGTCAAGTGGTCATAAAACGAGTATGTACGTACGTCGTAGGCGCAGGGAAGAGGGCCGACGAGTACTCGTACAGTCTTCCATACCAACGCCGGCAAGCCGGGTGGCGGTGCCTTGGCCGATTGGGCGACAAGGGAACATCAACCTGGCGCGGTCTTTACGGCAGGCGCACCGCTGTTCCGCGCAACCACATGTACCAGCAAAGGATCAGCATGACGCCGGGTTGGCCGCTGTGTTGTGTTGCCTCTTTTTGACGGACCGATACCGATGCTTCTTCGAGGGCTTTCTGGATGGAGCGGTATTGGCCACCCAATGAGCCCCAACGGCTCCATTCCGTGGCAGCGAGCAGGCCGGCTCATCACAGGGGTGCACGGTGGCGGACCAGCAGCATGCGCAGCACACCCGTTGCGTGATGCGCATCCGCAGGCCTGGAGCGGCCAAGGGCGGGTTGCGTGTCGTCCGTCCGTACTCCTGCGGATGCATTTTGGCTGCACGAAGGAGGGACCTGTGACAAGGACTCAACCACGAGCGCCACCGGCTTGTCCGCCCCCTCCGTGACAGCTCGTTCCTTGGTACGGACATATTGCCTCGGCCGCGCTCGGTTCGGTGTCCAGGCTCGAAGACCAAGGGCCACGGAAACGTGCCCCTCCATCAAGGTCCCAACTATAGTGGCATGGGCTCTCCACACGTTGGAGTCGCGGGCGTGGTGATATCCCTGTCTTCCACATCATGGCGCAGTGCTATCCTTGCATCCGAGAAGCCGTAGAGGCAACTCTGGTGTTGGCTGGACCCATGGCAGTGGTCGAGGGCGTGCGATGTGGGGGTTCGACGGCCACTTGGCTGCACCCGCAGTGACCGCAGGTCCAGATCATCTCCGAGCCAATCCCTCGACTTTGCTGGGATACAGATTCAAGTCGCGGTGTCAGGGCTCACGACCAGCCTCTGGCTCCTCCAGGCTAGTAGTATGTGTGGGGACTCTGCCATGTCGAGTCGTGAATCGGATCGTGGATGCATCTGGCCCTCTGCGACATGGTTTGACCTGACTTTGAGGTTGCGCCGGCCGATCCAAGCTTGTTGCGTCCAGGGGCCATTGCTCAACTTTCAGCTTTTCCTTTTTCTCTCTCACGCTTGACAACTCGGGGCTTTTCAGGCGTTCATACCAGCCAATCCTTACCCGTGTTTCACAGTCATCTAACCGATCAACCCCATCTCATCAGGAACTGAACCCCGGCCTCGAGGCTACGGCATGGCCTGCCTGTTGGGTCGTCGGCGAAGCACGCCAGCATCAGAGTATTACGAGTTCGGCAGTCCGGACATTGGACATTCATTATGCAAACAAAGGGACTGCTCACCCTCGAGTCCTCCACCCGTCGGGACACCCATCTTCTTCCCTTATTACAACTTCTGGACAGGACCCTCGTCGCTATCATCGTTGCAGCGGCATGCACTTCGGACTACGTAGCACCGCGTTCCGCCCCATGCAAGGCATGTGCTACAGGCAGCGATGAGAGGTTTGACGAATCGCGCAGCACAGAGGGCTGGGCAGCGGCCGACGTGTTTCGAGCCATTTCTGGCCTCGTCGTCCCCGGTAGCTCGCGACGATGCCGTCCGCAGTCCGCGTGATTGGGCTTGTCCGAACGAGCGCCAAGTTTGTTCAACACTGCTTCCGGGCTAGTTGTCTCGTTTCGGTTGATCACGTGAATCGATAGATGACCGCGGAGCAAATGAGGCGACAAGCGTGGCGCGCTTCCTGCAAGCACTCAGACGTGGGAGCAACTTGTTTCCGACCAGGGCGGCCGCGAGCAAGGCATTTGGCGTGAGACTTTTTTGGTGTCTACAGCATTGCCTTTGAAACAAAGCCGGAGCGTTGCGTTTGTCGTATCGGCGACGGACATGCCGGGCGGTGCTGTGACCTTGATTGCATAGTCCGTACGGACTGCTTCGTACGAGTAGACAGGCTGACACTTGGTCCGTGTATCAAAGGCCCGGCCACGGAGTCTGTTCCCGGAAATTGTTTGAGTCCAGCCTGAATGAGACCGGTGACTGGGGAGCCAGGGCTGGAGATGGTGTCGGTGGCATGGCGCAGGGAGCTTCAAATTGCTCACGGAAGGCATTCGTGCTCCAGTGGTTCCGAGGGGGCTTCGTATCGCGGTGTTTGATCAGGCGCCCCCGGCTGATCATCAATAACGGACATGAAAGGGATGCACGAAGTACGGAGTAGCGAGCAAAGGCGCTCTGCCGTCGGTCCTACCGTTCCGCGCCGCTCGCTGCGACCCACCGACTTGACAGACAAGGCGCGGCGGACCCGCCCATTCACGGCAGTAGATCAGGGTGACATGCTGGGCAGTCGAGAAGCCCACAAGCCCACCAGCCAGCGCTGTCACGGTGGCTGTGGGGACTCTGTGCGTGCGTGCGTGGCAGGCGGACAAGCTGCAATCGACTCGGCGGGTTTCAGTTGCTCCTCAGCCGCCACCCACCAGACGGGGCGGCCCAAGGCGCCATAATTGCTGCGAAGAAAGCATGAGTGCCAGGGATGCCGACGTTGTTTCTGGCGATCACATGGCACGAGCTGCAGCCCGATACATACTAGTGAGCACTTGTCGGGTTCGCATAACGAAACTCTGTGTGCGGCGCGGCAAACTTGGCCATTCGCAACACGTTCGAGTTGGTTGGGCGAGTGCAAGGTCGAGCCCGAGCGCACGCCGTCGTCCGTGATACCTCCAGACCGCTTCGTGAGCAGAGTGAGCGGAGAATGGGGCCCACGACGGACGGGCTCTGATGCTGGTGCTGCACTAGAACCATGAGTCAAAACCAGCGTGCCCTGCCCGGATGGCCCAGTGCATGCATGGGACTCCCCAGTCAGGCGGACGACGAGCTCGAGGTTTCGACTCGACTCGGACAGGCAGGTCGGGGGACTTGGTACGAAGCAGCAGAGCGACGTGAACGTCGACAGGCCTGGCACCTGCTTTGCGAGATGTGGGGGCCGGGAGCTGGCAGGACACACACGGCATGCCACAGAACTGTCATGCTTGTGCGACAACTAACAAAGGACGCGGCAAGGTGGTGTCTGATGATGACGAGTCCCGCACGGCGTACGGAGGACATGGGATGTTGGGGAAGTTGAGCTGCATGGCTCCCTTTAGGCGCTGTTTTGTGGAGAAGGTCGGGCTGGGCAAGTCTCTGGCGAGTCTCGCGCCCTCGAAGGCTTGAATCCCGGCGGCGGATTTCTGGTTGGCGCTGGTGCTCCGGGACGAAATTGCATCGCGGAGGAGATGAGAGTTCCGCTGGTCGCGGCCTGCAGTCAGTTGCAGCCGCCCGTCCGCCGCCGTCGTCGTCACCGTCGAGCTGACCAGGAAGACAAGCCGCCGGTGGCGCGAGGGGCTGAGTGTGTGTGGATTAAATGGAGGGAGGACAGGGTGATGATGGCCGCAATGATCGAGTGCATGGTGGACGGACGGAGTGGACTGGCCGCGGTTGGGTTGGCGGAGGGAAGAGGGCTGGGGGCTGGGCTGGGATGGGGGATTGACGAGTGGCCTGAGATGTGGTGATGGGATTCCACGGCCCGCCAGGCGCCAGCCAACGACAGGGAGCCTCCGCCAGTGGCAAAGCCTGCCCACAGCAGCCCGGGTTCTCCAAGGGCTCCAAGGGCTCCATGCGCCATGCACCATGCCCATGACGGCGGTGCGCTACGGTGACCACCCTCCCGCTGTTTTACAGTTGGCGCTGGCGCTGGAGTTGGTGGTTCCGGAAGCCTGGGCGAGGCATTAGCGAGAAGGGGAGGCTTTTCCCTCCAGCTCCTTGCTAGCCCGTACCGACACCACGTTGGCGCTGCAAGGTCGGGGGTTTTACGAGCACGGAGTGCTCCGTATCCGCCGTACGGAGGATTCTGCTCATCACCGCAGCCGCCTGGTGTGTCGTCAATAATAAATGCATAAACCAATAAGCTGGTTGGTCGGTGGAGAGGCCCGAGCCATGACCAGCCGCCAGCTCAGACGAACTTGAGAGTTCGCAGGTTTCGGCCGTCTCTGCACCAGTTCCACGATGTGGATAACGGCTCTCGTCGACTGCATCACTATCAATCACAGAACTAGTCTCCTCGAACGGGTCTTGGTCCTCTTGAATACCACCTTTTGCACTGGCACGGCAACGGACGTCTCGTGCTGCAGGCGTCGTGGACCGGCTCGAAACAGGACTCATCACATGGGCACCCACATGGCGTAGCCTCAGGCGTACTCGTGCTTGCAACAAATGCGGGTGGAAGTTGCCCGTTGGATCGCCAGGCTCATGTTGGTGTTGACAGAGCTGATGCTGGCCACTGTGCCTCCTCAGCAGAGGTGGCTTGTCGAAGGCGTCTTAGTTGGTGGCACCGCGGCTCCGTGCAATGCATCAACTCGACTGCAAGCAAGAACTCGGACTAGCAGCGGCAGGCACAAGCTGCAGGAATACGGCCGGAGCGTCCGTGAGGAGAGCGAGCATGTCAGATGCTACGCTCCTTTCCATAGACTTTGCGGTCCTCCCTGCCGATGTGCCGGTGCCTACCTATATCTGGCGGTCCACGACGGAGTTGTCCGTACAGACCCCAACGCAGGGCTGGGCTGGGGACGGAGACAGGCGAGACCTGTGATACGCCTGAGCTGGCACGCGCTGGCAGCTTCGGGATGCGATGAACGAGTGTTAGCCGTTGCGCCCGGATCCTTGGCCAGCTGCTTGTGCTTGTGCTGAGATTGCGTCCCAGACGTTTGATCCAGACAGTGCATCGTCGCGTTGGACCCCGTTATGTACGAGTAAGAAAGGGAATGGGAGAACGTCAGATGGGGCCCATCCTGGGATATAAACGGCGCAGGTATCGGCTACTAGCTGGGAGGTGTGTTGGCTACCGGACAAGAGGTCTGCGGTACTCGTACGCGCGTGGCCAGGCCCCGCCGTTGCACGGCAGAAAGCCACCCAAGCCTCCAAGCCCCCAAGCCCCCCCCCCATCGGCCTCCTCGTTCGCAATGCTAAGTGCCTCCTTCCCGCGCCAATGTGTGAGCATCGTGAAGTGTGTCTGGGTCGTGCCTCCGCTTTGTGGCAACGCCCGCATGTACGTTCCGCAAGGGTGCAAGCGCAGGTGCAAGTGCGCAATGCGTGGGCAAGATGCACACGAGGCCCAACCAGCTGCAGCAAACCTCACCAAAGCACGGCAACGCACAGCACACCACCCGGCAACCCTGCCCTGCCCATGGTGCCCGAGTCGAGGTCCACTCGGCGTCGTTATGCCTCATCTGCGTCTTGGCTGCTCCGGCAGGCGACCTCGAGTAGCCCGTACGGAAGCACGGGCACGGAGACCGCTGCTTTTTTTTCTTTTGTCCGTCTTGCCTTGAGTTTGGCCCCGGACCGACCAGTCCCACTTTGGCACGGGCACTCGGAGACCCTGGCCGGTAGCGCTGCAATCTGTTCCCAGCCCGGATGATAACGTGACGAGGAGCGGGAAGCGCAGGAGAACAACAGAATCCGCCCTTTCGAGCAACTTCCCTGGCATGGTGACCGACGTGCCGCTGCTTATCCCAAACCTTGGCTGGGGCGCAAGGAGGTGGGACTAGCAAATGTGGCTCCAGCTTGGTGGAAGAGCTGAGAGACACGCAAAACGATCAAGCGAGGCAATGCGGTACGGAATACCGCCCATGTCCTGAAGGTTGCCGCCAGACGACGAGCTTGATGAGACTGACTCTGCTGTGGCGACAACGAGCACGACGGCGGTGACGAGGACTGACTGGAGGACTGGTGGGGGATGTGGCTCGCCCATTCATACCTAGTCCAGCCGCAAGCCAAGGAGCGACTCAGCATTCAGCGAGCGACTTGTTGGCCGGCGTTGATGCTCCCCGTGCCGTCCACCATGGCCATTTTGCCGGCGGTCTATGCCACGCCCGGGCGTATCCATTCCGTCTCGTCGCTGGACCTACAGGTGAGACTTCAACGTACTCGTACAGTATCCGTTAGCCTCTCCCGACGCCCGTGATATGCATCCCGCCGTGCTTGTTTATGAGTGAGATTTGCATCACTCATCGCTGGCACTTTGCCGACGTCGACGGGGCGCACAGCCGGGTTTGGTTCGAACTCTCACCAAGCCCACCCTTCTCCTCCGCCGCCGCCGCCGCCGCCGCCGCCGCCGCCGCCGCCGCCGCC
>JALHCA010000243.1:0-22787 GCA_024340505.1 Tolypocladium nubicola
GGGGGGGGGGCACCAACTCGGTTTGTCCGACTTGGAGTATTCCTTCAGTCGCGTGACGAACTCGTCGAATTCCTGCTCGCGCTCCTCGCGCTTCTCGATGCTCTGCTTGAGCAGGTCCGGGTTGTAGCGCGAGCGCAGCTCCTCCTCGGTCGGCGTGAGCCAGTACGTGAGCGCCGGTCCGCCGACGCTGACGATGGCGCCTCTGTCCTCGCGGCGCGTCAGTATTGTCCCCGTGCTGCCAGTGTGTCCGTCCCCCGGGGGTATCTCCGCATCACTCCCGCCGTGATGCCCGTCCGTCCGACGTACCCGATCAGCACCTTGCTCCACAGCGCCCAGTTGACGGGCCTCTTCGGAGGCATAGTGCTGCTCTGCGCGATGCGAGTCGCTTGCGTGCGGCGAGGCGTGTGCGTTGCTGCGCCTGCGGAGAGTCGGTTCCCGTTTGTCGCCGCGCAGAGGCCGTTGACGATGGCCGTGACGCCTGCGACAGAGCGTCATGGACTAGTTCTGTGGCGATTTTGCCATGGCGCGGGCAGAATGCTTGCGGAAGGCGGTGAGGGGGGTCAATGGGCAAATCGCTGGCCTGGAGTATGTAAGCAAACCCAACCACCAAAGTTCCAGGGCGTTCGACACGCCGCGCGGCGCGTGATGGTTCCCTCCAGTTCGACTGGATGAATAAGATGAATATCGAGCTCGTGGTAATTTTTGTATTTAGGACCTGGCAATCCGGACATGTCGCGTTCGCAACCGTTCCGTAGCCTTGATGCAACGTCGAATCGGCTCGTCATCTGCCAGTGAGACAGCCGTCTTTCCTCTACGCGCAAACGACGACGTCTGCAGACCGGCTGCAACTTCTCCCGTCATGCTTGATTTGCCCGCGTCGTGCAAGTGGATGTTGCGTTTCTCGATTCTCGATTCTTGGCTGCCGCCCTGCGGCTCTACCCTATAGTCGAGGTCTGCTGCGCGTGCTCCGAGCCAGCCAAGCGGCTGCTGCGACGCATAAAGCCGCAAGCCCTCCTGGATCTGCCGTGTACCTATCCGTGGTCCCATTCGCCCCCGAGCACACTCCTGCTCACCGTTTTGCGCCAGTGCTACCGTAGGCGAGACGCTCATTCGTCGTCGAAGCCCATGAGGGCCGCCAGCCGGTCCATGGCGTTCTCGCCGTCCGGCTCGTCGGCTGCAACCTCTCCTTCTGGGTCCTCATCCGGAGCCTGGATACTGATGCCCTGCATGTCGGCAAGAACCTGGCTCTCTCCGTAGCCCTCGGCCGGCTGCTCCACGGCGCAACTGCCGTTGGAGCCCGGGGGCTTCTCATCATCGTCGAAAACCAGTAACTCTTCGCCGTTGACATCGCTCGGGTCCGGGACGCGCGCGGCGACACTCTCCCCCTGAGGATTGGCCACGGGGCGGGCGACTTCTTCGATGGTAGCCGCGGGAGGCGGGGATTGAGCTCCCAGCTTCACGACAACTGGCGTCCTCCGCCGCGCGGCCGCCAGGTGAGACTTCTTGGGCTCGTACTTGCCGTTCGTCGCGACCCGGATCAAGACCCAATGAAAGATCCAGGGGAAGCTGATGAGCGGCATGCTCTTGGGCTCGAGGCTCCGCTCTGGGATGGTCTCGCCCGCCTCGTTGGTCGGCTCGCAGTGCTCAAACAGCGCAGCCTTGATCTCCTGCTCCGTGATCGTGTACATGGCCGCCACGAACCGGTCCAGCTTGTCCGAGTCGTTGCCGCCGATGGCATCGTAGCACAGCTCCCGGAAGCGCGACTTGAGCGCGTCGTACTCGCGCCCGAGGTCCTCCTGGCGCTTGTAGTCGCTGCCGATGGCGGGCCGCGACATGGCCCACCCCGTGTACAGCTCGAACTCGGTCGCCACGTCGTGCTGGGCGAGGATGCGGCGCACCGAGATGTCGTACTGCGACTTGATCATGCGCGCCGCCTGGAGAGTGTCGTCGTCGAGCTCGAAGCGCGAGATGATGCGCTGGTCAAAGGGCTGCTCCCAGTGCGGCGAGAAATGGACCGTCTTCTTGACGACTTTGTCGAAGATTTGACCGAGTGCCTTTGTCGACTTGTACGAATTCCGCTTCTCCATAAAGTGCGGCCACTTGCGTGGCTGCAGCTTGACGTTGAACTCTGCTGGATCGCCGGTCTTGGGGTAATCGACGGCCTTGGAGTGCAGCTCGGCAAGGTAGAGGCCTAGACACGGGTTAGTCGTTGACGAGATGATTGTGCGGGAGCCATGTACTTACACAGTTGCGACTTAGGCCCGTGCTCGTCTGACAGTGCCAAGTGCGCAGTCGCAATCAGCGGCAGCACGTCGTTCTTCAGGTACTTGACGAAAAAGTCCCGGATGTCGTTGACGTTGACATCCCTGGCCAGCTCCGAGGGCTTCGGAGCCGTGTAGTTCATGGGGCAACAGTTCCACTCTTTGGGGATCAGGCTGGGGTCCCAGATGACAAAGAAGTCGTCGCCATCGAGGTCGCCACCAGACAGCATGTTGGGAACCGGCCGGTCGCCTGTGGAGGGAAACACAACCACATCCCTCAGGTGGCGGAGATTGGGGTTGTCTACTGCTTGAACAACCCGAATGTCGCCGGGGTGGAGGGACGGGTTTCGGCCGACTATGCAAATGCCTTTGATAGGGATGGTCTGGCCGTAGCAAGTCGGGTCTGAGAGCTGCAGGAAGATCTGAGGCAACTTGTTGACATCCTTGTCCGGTGATCCCTCGGTCGCAGCCGAATGGCCTCGAAGCGTGCCAGTCTCGTCTACGCAGCCTAGAACAAAAGCACTCTTGTCAATCTGTATCCTGGCCTTTTCCTTGAGGAGCTTCAGGGACCACGATCTCCAGAGGTTCAACAGGTTCAACGTGAACGGCTCCTGGATTTCGCTGGTTTTGAAGCCCGCTTTGAGGAGCTCGGCCAGGACCAGCGTGGACTGGTTCTCGTCGACAAACTTGGTCAGCAGCCCAATGGCAACCGAGTTGTTCCTCTGGCGGTCTGGTATTCCTTGATTTGCTGGTCCAGAAGCTTCACGAACGCGCTTGGAGGCACGCCGAGACACTCCAGGATGGTGACTGTTTGCCGATTCAGCGTGGCCGTGGAGAACTTGGCGCAGCAAATAATCTCCAAGCCGTTGGATATCGTCTTGAACTTTTCTTGAGACTCCCGCACGTGGACCTCCATCCCCTGCGCCTGTGGCCAGACCGCCAAGACGCCCTTGCAGCCGCCCATGCGAAACTGAAACGCCGTCGGCTCGTCGAAGACGTCGAGGGTCATTTCCTCAATAATGAAGCTAGCGAGAAACTGGGAAATCTTGCCGACGCCGTCTGTGAAGCAGTGTCCGTTCCGCTCGATGTCGGCGATGACCTTGGTCTCCGGCTTGAAAATGCCGCGGATTTCTCGCGTGGTAGAAAAGCATTGTCCTAGACGAGCGGCATACTTTGCAACGACCTTGATGTGGTTGAACTCTCCCATCCACTGCCGAATGTCGTCGCAGGACGTGTGCTCGGTCGGGCAAAAGAAGTAGACGCCGCATTGCCTGAGCTGCGAGCTCCCAAAACCGAGGAACTCGTATACGCGATCGCCGATGCGGATGCCCTGGTAAAGAGTTCGAAGAATCCGCTTCCAAATGTCGTCGTTCTGCTTCTTGTTGATGCTGATGCGTCCCTGTTCCGACTCCTCGATGAACTGGACCCGCAAGAACCGGTCCTGCATGTGGTTGTACTTTCTTGCGACTCTGTTGGACGTTTCCACGGTCGGCGAGTTGTATCGTATCGTGGTCGGGGTGACGACCGCCTTGCGCACCAGCGTGCAGTAGTGTGGAGACTTGACATTTGGAAAGTAGGACTCGGCGTCGGAGCTTGCGAATAGCTCCATGGGATCGTAGAGCATCTCACCTTGGTCGACTAGATACTCGAGTCGGCGTGTGGCGTCAAACGGCTTCAGGGCAGCAAGACGTTGCAGAAATTCGACTGTGACGGTGTTCTCGTTGAGGATGCCGCGGGACACGCAGACTTCGAGCTGGTACCGCACCTCGAAAGCAATGTGAATGACTGGAGATGCGGACATCTCCAGCAGGGCTGATGCCTGGCCGTAGGCGATCGGCGGGTGGTCGAGATAGTCCCACATGGCTGGGCTGGCCTTCTGGAAGTCGAAGTCGTGACAGCGCTGCACGGAGACGTTGAAGTCTTCCAGGGCCTCCCGGACCTGCTGCAGCGGTGCGTCGTTTTCGCGCTCACCGTGGCCTCCAAGGACCAGCCGAAAGGTTGTCCAGCGGCCAATCTCGATGTAACCCGGGTCTTTGACGTCGTTGTGGACGCCGACGGGGCATTCCATGGGGGCGTTGCGGTCCTGGGCAACGTCCGTCGCTCGAAACCAGACGTCCTTGACGCTCCAGACTTGCAGGTCGTTTGCAAAGGTGGAGTGAACATCGTCCATCTTCCAGAAGTACTGAGGCGGACGCGGGAGGGGCAGCACCAAGGAGATGCTCCCATCGGCCGACGAGACCTGATACATGCTCTTGATGTTGGAGAGGTCGACGACGAAACAAAATGGCCGGGTCCCGGACCAATCTTCCATCTTCATGACAATGGGGAAATAGACTGTGAGCTGTTTAGCCCTGACGTCCAGCTCCAGCTCCAACTCCTCTGCTTCAGACGAAGCCGTGACAGACTTGAGAACTTGCATGGCCGTGGCGCCAACCATGCTTCCAAAGTCCAGCTGCCACAGACCGACCGTCATCTTTATCGGATACTCCCGTCGATGATCGGTGTTGCTGTTGACCAGCCATCTTCGCGGAGTCTCCTGAACCACAGCGGCAGGGATGGTGAGCCCGTCGGGAAGGTGGAGAGAGTGCACCTTGACGAAGCCTCCAGACCAAAAGGCACGCCTCGGGGGAGGCCTGAAGCGGATCTTTGCCGACACGGCGCTGCGGTTGTTGACCTGGTCGGATATGTCGATCCAGACAATGGCGCCCTTGGGGGAGAACCAGTCCCACAGCTGCTGGATGGTCACATCCTTAGGGAGACCATCCAGCCGGAGGCCAAGTTCGGACCACTTTCGCCATTCTGCACGAGGGGACGCGGAACTGTATCTGGGGCTTTGTTTGCGACTCGAGGGAGTGCTCTTCGGATTCGAAGGAGTCTTTGATTTTGCGGGGGCTGTCAGTGTCTTGCTCACGTCTCGCAAAGGACTCTTGGCCTCGCGCGGCGTCGAACGCTTTCGAGGGCCCTTTTTACCAGACATTGCGGAACCAGAGGTTCTTTCCTCGGGCCGTCCCGTATCGTCTCTTCAGCGGCAAGGAGAAGAGGCAGGCTAGAAAGGATGGGTGCACCTCGACGAGCTGCTCAGCGTGAGGAAAGCTCGCGGCGAAGGCGCTCCCCAAGATTGGACGGAGTGTGGGCGGGCGCGAGAGCAGAAAGAATAAAGAATCGCCGAGCGTGGCCAGAGAGAGACGGAACTCCAAGACTGCGTTCTCGCAGTCCAGGGCGTTTGCGAGGTTGCCTGCGCATGGGGTGAGGCAGCGGGCGGAGAGGCAAACGGAAAAGGTTCTTGCAGGCGGTCGACCACAGCACGCGCCGCAGTGCAAGGACCTTCTGCTTCGCGGGTGAGATGCAAGAAGGAAAAACAGCCGGCAAGGAGGCCTCTATCGCTGCGGGAAAAGACTGGACGGCGCGCGGATGCAGGGCAGTGAAACTCGAGGCGAGCCCAGCGCAGGCGGGCAGTGCTGTGCAGTGACGCGAGGCGAGGGCAGCGGCCGCTGCAGTGTATCCGCTGCGCCGCGGGCAATGCGAGGATGCAGCGCTCGACAACGCGCCGTGAACAGGAGCACCTGCGCGAGCGATGGCGGGCGAGGCTCCTGGGCTGGAGCGGCTCGAGATGGAACAGGCGGCCTGGGTCGATGACCCCGAGAAGCTGGCACGATCGGGTACTCTGTACCTGGCAACGAAACGGACCAAGAGGCGACCCAACGCGGCCAGAAGGCCTCTCCTGCTGCGCGCCGAGCATTCTCCCCGGCAGCGACGCAGCGCAGCACCGCTCGTTTATCCTACTTCCATTGACGACGGCCCCGTGCAGCGCTTTCCTTTGTCTCAATGGCTGCGGAGGACCGCGCCGTGTGGACGTCCACGCCCACGCACGCCTAGGCCTTGCCAAGAATCGCCTGCGAGTATACGTTCGGAGTACTTTGTACGAGGTACCTACAGCAGTAGTGTCCGCGACGGCCCTCGAGCTAGAGCATGGTGCACGCAATCCACCGATGACGGCACGCGCCTCTCTCTCCGTGGCCATTGTGCTCGTACAGGCGGCTGTCGTGGTGCGCGCCGCCGCGGCTGCACCCGCGATGCGCATCACGTCGCACCGCGTCTCCGAGCCGCTCCAGGGACGTCGCCAATCACGCCCTGCAAACGCCCTCGGGGAGAGCCTCTCGCCTTGCCTCCAGACGCCAGACGCGCAGCGCGGCACGTGCCCGGGGACGCCCAGGCACGGCCTAGGGCAGGATGACGTTGCCGGCTAATGCTCGTGGGCCGAACCCCGGACGCCGACAAAAATTGCCCACCCTGAAACAGGCAAGGCAAAAGGCAAAAAACACACTGGCGCATCCCCGTTCGCGAACGAACCTCGGACCACGCGACTGGAACTCGATCGACTCGACTCGACCGGCGGCTCGACCGGCTCCCTCTCTCCGCTCGGCCGACTCCTTGAGTCCCTCCTCCGCTCGACACGGCGATCCGTCTCCTCGCAACAGCAGCATCCGAGCATCGTCATTCGTCTCTGCCCTCTGCCGCACGCCGTGTCCGCGCCCGCGCCCTGCCGCCGCGACTGCTCTCCCGACCCCGAAGCGCGCAGCGACGATCGATCGATCGACCTCGGTCACGACGAGGCACAGCCAACGCTCGCGGTGGAAGCGACTGGTCTGCGCGCCCGGCACAGTCGACAGTCGCCATCATGGTCTACGTCCGCCAGCGCAACCTCCCCGCGCTCCGCGAGTACAAGTACTCGGCGGTTGACCGCTCGCTCGTGTCCAAGTACATCCTCAAGCCCTTCTACACGCACGTCGTCATCAAGCTCTTCCCCCTGAGCATGGCGCCCAACCTCATCACCCTGACGGGCTTCATGTTCGTCGTCGCAAACTTCCTCACCATGCTGTGGTACAACCCGAGCCTTGACCAGGACTGCCCCAGCTGGGTCTACTACAGCTGGGCCCTGGGCCTGTTCCTGTACCAGACGTTTGACGCCGTCGACGGCGCCCAGGCGTGAGTTTTCTGTCCGCTGTCCCTAGACGCCTCTCATCAGATGCTCACACCGCGACCAGTCGCCGAACCAAGCAATCGGGCCCCCTCGGCGAGCTCTTCGACCACGGCGTCGACGCCCTTAACACCAGCCTCGAGGTCCTCATCTTCGCCGCCTCCCAGAACATGGGCCAGGGCTGGAGGACTGTCGCGACCCTCTTCGCATGTAAGTCTCCCCCCTTTTTTTCTCGTCCCTCTGCTTCGCGCCGTCATCCCCGGAGTAAGCTGACATGCCCCCCCGCCAGCCCTCCTCACCTTTTACGTCCAAACCTGGGACGAGTACCACACCAAGACTCTCACCCTTGGCATCGTCAACGGGCCCGTCGAGGGCGTCCTCATCCTCGCCACCGTCTACGCCCTGACCGGCTACCTCGGCGGCGCCCACATCTGGCAGGCGAGCATGTTTGGCACCCTCGGCGTCCCGCAGTCGCTCGGCGTCCCCGCCGCCGTCTACAACCTCTCATTCACCGACTGGTACATGGTCCAGGGCACCGTCGTCCTCGTCCTCAACACCGTCGAGTCCTCCTTCAACGTCATCCGCGCCCGTCGCGCCCGCGGCGACCGCTCCCGCGGCGCGCTCCTCGGCCTGCTGCCCTTCTTCGCCATCTGGGTCCTCGTCGTCGCCTACCTCTACCTGCAGCCCAACATCCTCGGCCACCACCTCGTGCCCTTTGTGCTCTTCGCCGGCCTCGTCAACGCCTACAGCGTCGGCCAGATGATCACCGCCCACCTCGTCAAGATGCGCTTCCCCTACTGCAACGTCCTGGGCCTGCCCCTCGTCTTCGGCGTCGTCGACTCCCTCGGCCCCCTCCTGCTGCAGCGCTTCGGCGTCGGCTGGCCCAGCTCGCTCGGCGACGGCGTCTACCAGGTCGCCTTCCTCTTCCTCATGCTCGGCGCCGCCCTCGGCGTCTACGGCAGCTTCGTCGTCGACGTCATCGTCACCATCTGCGACTACCTCGACATCTGGTGCCTGACCATCAAGCACCCCCACATCGAGGGCCAACCCGCATCCAACGGCAAGACCAAGAAATATTAATTTTTCCCAGACTAGACTAGAGAGAACCGCAACGACGATGATGAGCAAAGCATGAAAGACATGAACTCGGGCGCGGTTGTATTCTCGTAATAGACCGGGTATGTAAGACGGAAGATGACAATGGTATAAAGAAGCGCCTCCACGGCCGTAATGAAGACCGCAAGAGCCGGGCAGCGGCGCGGCGGCGAGTCGATTCAGCCTTTTCCCATTTCCCCTGTTGCAACTTGAGAATGTCAAGTTGCTGGAGTTCTCGGAAGCAGGTACCCTTAGACATGTTACGTTTCATCTAGTCAGTTTTTTCTTCATTTCTTTCCGCCTCGCTTCTGGCACAAGGGTATGGCCGTCTTATTTCGACCACGAACAGGGGCGAGCGACATAGACACCGCGGAGGAAGAGAAGGTAGACGAAGGCGTAATCGGGCAGGGGAATAGATTGTTAGATAAGGTAACTTGCTATACAGAAATTTGAATACAAAGCATCTCTGTTCCATTTTGCGCTGCGGCCCGAGCAGCGGTCTCAACTCCCGCCAATGGTGTTCCCAAATGAATGATCGCCATGCCAAAATGTCGCCAAATTATTACATCGCCGTCGAATCAAACTGGCTTGGCCGTCGGGGAAACGCGACCAACCGTTGTACGTCTCCACCACAGATCCTCTCTCAGCCCAGGCATCGATGCGCCGGCGAGAGCAGTAACGCACGGTTCTGCCGCGAGCAGGCACATGTCCAACAGGCGCAAGTCCTCTGCAGATATCCAGCTTCAGTACGCCTCGTGCCAAAGGCACGCCCCAAGAGCAAACGCCATGTTATTAAAGCCACCCCGTCTCGGCATCAGCCGTCAAGCTACGCCGTTGATGAACCCTCAGCGGGCCAGCTTGTGAAGGTTGGTCCTTCCCATCAGTTGCTGTCTAGCCATGTCGACCGTTATTCGTAGCGCGTGCTATAGTCGTGGTCCCGCTCACGTCGTGCTGCGCGACTATAAAAGGTCATCCGAGCCACTGGCAACGCTGTGCTCGATGGCGCCGATGATGTCCTGCTCCGAGAAGACGGGGCCCTGGCCGTCGCAGCGGGCAAGGTTCTTGAGGCGCTCGCTCACGTCGCCAACGTCGACGAGCCCCCGCTTGTAGAGGTCGTGGGATATGATAAAGTCCCAGGTCGCACCGGCCGCCAGCAGGCGCTCGCCGTCGTCGGAGGTGACGACTCGGTGCGAGGGGTGCTTGTTCTGGTGGTTCTGGAGGACGTTGGAGTAGAAGTCCTTTGGGTTGTACTTCAGGGGCCCGGTGGTGGTGGGCTCGGGGGCGTGGGAGCTCTTGTGGCCGTTGCCCATGGCCGACGTGGCGCGCAGGATCTCGTTCTCGGTGGACATCTTTTGCAGGTCGCGCTTGAGGCGCTCGTTCTCGACCGAGGCCTGCTGCTGGGCGACCTCGAGGCTGGCGAGCTTGGTCTCGAGGTCCTTGACGTGCCTTTCCTTCCTCTCGCGGAACGCCCGTTGGCTGCGGACAGAGCGTCAGTCTTCAGCGGACGAGATCAAAGGGGCCCGTCCATCCAGGCGAAGGACTACGTACGCGGCGCGGTTCTGGGCCTTCCGCCTCGACTGGGCGGGGGTCAGGGAGTCGTCCTCGTCGCTGCCCCCCCGCGGCCCGAGCCCCTCGTCGAAGCCGGCGTCGCTCGTGGCCCCTGGCATGTTGCCATTGGCGCTGCCATTCGCCGACGGCGGCTGGGGCGGCGGCTGCTGGTGATGGTGCCGCTGCCGTTGCTGGTGGCCAAAGGCGGCGGGGTTTGGGGGGGTCGGCGGCCCCGGGAAGCTCGGGGCCTGATGCGGAGGCGGATTGCCGAATCCCTGGGGGAACTCGAAGCCCGAGAACTGCTCAGCGGCGGGCAGAGCGTCAAAGGCGTCCTGTTCGGCGCGGCCGGGTCAGCAAAAGCGTGCCTCGAAATGCCACCCGCACAAGCACATCGTAAGTGCTGCCAGGCACTGGGGTAGACGCAGGGGAGAGACCAAAGGGGAGTTGACGCGGTGGTTGGTAATGCTCAGGTAATGCGGCTCAGCGGGCTCCTGGCAGCCGGCGAGCTGCAGCTGCTGGGGAAGTCGGGGAGGGTTCGAATTTTGAGGCGTATCGGGATCGCAGAAGAGGGTGAGATGGGGAGGACTGACAGGAGGAGACGGGTTGCCGCCGTTGTTGTAGTCGTCGGAGCCGTTGGAGGGCGTCAACGGCGGGATGGGCATGAAGGGCTGGTAGGGCTGCTGGTGCGCGCCCGCGAAGGGGTACTGGCTGGAAAAGTCCATGGCGGCGGCGGTGGCAGCGGCGGCAGCAGCGGCAGACAGCACGGCGGCCGTGACAATCGGACGCGTGGATGAAGGTATTCAGACGACGGGCTGCGGTGGCAGCGGCAGGGTGGGCGGGCGGTGCAGGTGGGATCTCGAGATGACGATACGCGGGCGCAGGTCTGAGCTTCCGCCGTAGCGATGGTGAAGAAGGACAGGGAGCGGGGGCACCGGATGGGAGGCAGCCCCAGGCCATTAGCAGGGACCCCCCCATTAATAGCCCCGGCATCGGGCCCGACCCGTAGGTGCTGTAGGTACCTACTGTACAGTACTCGTACACCTCTTCGGGGCCGCCGCCGTCCACTAACAGAAGCGCCAGCAACCGTCGCGACAGCAAAGTGGGATTGCCGACGGGCGTCTCCCACGCGCCCTCGCTTTCTTGCCCTGCTTGGAAGTTGGCGGGCTTGGCCTCCTGCGGCGCTGCGCGGCGTCGTCCCCGCCGACGGCTCCCGCATGCGCGTGCGTCTGTGCATCCGGGGAGATGGAGACGGAGCCTGGAGGGCTGAATCCTTCAGCGCGCAACTACCGGCCGGCAGCTCGCCTGGTTGGAGCGCTCCAGATGGATGCCCGCGGAGCACGCGCGACAAACAGGAACGGCCTTTGTTTGCCTCGACGCCACCGCCTGCTGCCGCGCGCACGCCCATTCCCCTTCCGTCGTAGCCGTCTCGAGGAGCTCCCGAGGAGCTGACGAGTCAGCTCGAGTCGACGAGAGCCGTCGGACTGGTCACTGAGGCTCGGCAGACCGCAACTCGTCCTCGCCAGCCCCGACTTGGCATCTACCACTCAACAGCCGCATGAGTCCTCACCGGTGTTTGCCTCCCCGACCTTGACAACCTCACTGGCAGCGCGGCTTTCGGCCCCTGCCCTTCGGTGACATCTACCTACATACGTTACTAGCCTACTGAAGCTCGCTCGTGCACTCATCACCCCATCCGAGACGCCGAGTCAGCTCTCATCACGATCCCTCTGGCCGGAATCCTTGCATCGGTCGGCGACCCCGTTCGCCCATCCTCGGGCTCCTTCGCTCACCGGCCTCGTGTCGCACCTCGTTTCTTCGATGCCTGCCGTGCCAACACAAACCCGCACGTATGCAAGCCGCACGCTCGGGATATACCTCTCCGGCCCATCGTTGGTTTCTCAGCCCTTGTGCAACCGGGGCTACGTGTGTTTGCTGCCGCAACTCGGATGGCATAGCCGCCTCCGGGGGCTCCCCAAGCCACGAAGCACATACAAGCATGTCTTGCGGAGTACCAAGTACGAGTACAGGCACATAGTGTCTGTGAAACTAGACCTGTCGATGTTTGAACAGTCGCGCTGCCACGATGGCGGGGCCGTCCGGTCGTGTCAATAAGCTTCTACTGTGGGACCTACCAAGACCTTCTCGAGTTCTTGCTGTCCTTCAGCGTCATCTCGATGCGACGCGCAGCATATGGAGTCCTGGGGGGCAGTGTAGTGGCTGAGCATTGTTTCGACATCTCGGTTGTATTGACCTCTGTCGTCATATCTACCCTCAAAACTCCTCCCGAGTCTCATAATCTTCCATGCAAGCTGCACCAGCTCAAGGGAGCAGTCGCTTCGGCGTGCGAGGGTAGTAGCTCGTCAGGTGCACGCTCGGCAGGTTCAGATACCACGCCACCACGCGGTCGAGACCAATGCCGCCGCCGCCGTGGGGAGGCACGCCGGCGCTCCTGAACACGTCCACGTACTCCTTGATGCCGGGGCTCGCCGGGTCGATGCCCTTCTTGCGGATCCGCGCCTCTAGCGTCGACGGCACGTGGATGCGCTGCCCGCCGGACAGAATCTCCTGGCCGCGCATGAAGAAGTCAAAGGCGTTGGTAACCTTGGGGTTCTCCGGGTCCTCGATGGCGTAAAAGGGGCGCGCGCCCTCGGGGAACTTGTCGAGGACGTAAAAGTCGGTGTGATACTTCTGGTGGATGATGGCGCCGAGAGCCTTCTCCTGCGGCGTCGACATGTCCTCCTCGTCGCTCACGTTGCGGAACTCCTCCGGGCCTTCAGCGCGAAGGAGAGCCTGTCCCTCAGCAAATGTGAGGCGGACCTCCTTGCCGTCCTCTGGCAGCATGAACTCCTCTGAGGGGTAGATGGTGCGAATCAGGGCAATCTGGTCGGCGCAACGCTCGGCGAGGCCGCGGAAGATGTAAAGCAGGACGCCTTCCAGCATGTCGCGGACCTCGTGGTAGCTGTCTTCAATCTCCATTTCCAGATCGAGACCGGTAAACTATCAAGGCGGCAGTTAGTATACGGTCGCGGCGACGGTCCTAGGCAAGCGCTGCCCCATCTCACCTCGGTCATGTGTCTAGGCGTGTTGGAGTTCTCGGCTCGGAAGACGGGCCCGATGCAGTACACGCGCTTGCGCCCGCCGGCAATCTCGATCTGCTTGTAGAACTGCGGCGACTGCGCCAGGCACGCGCTCTTCTCAAAGTACGGCAGGACAAAGACGTTGGCCCCGCCCTCGGAGGCGGCGCCGATCAGGCACGGGGGCTCGAACTGGTTGAAGCCCTTGGAGTCGAGGTACTCGGCAAACAGCTTGCGGGTCGCCATGCGCACGTCGGCAATGGCTTGCTGCACGGGGGCGCGCTTGTGCATGGCCGGGTTGTTGAGGTGGGTGGCCATGCTGGCGCTGGGCACGTTGTCGAGGCTCGTGGCCTCGACTCCTTTCCTGACCTCCTCGACGACGTCCTGCCCGGCATCCTCGTCATCAAAGTTGGTGACGGCCTTGTTGGCGACGACCAGGCCCATGCCGAGCATCTCGGGTCCGGGGGCGATGACGTAGCACTTGGTGATGTGCAGCTCGTAGCTGGACACGCGCACGCTCTTGACGGGCTCCAGGGGCTTCTCGACCCTGGCCTCGACCATGACGAAGCTCTCGAGGTTGATGCCGCCAATCCACTTGACCATCTGCCGGCTGACGGGCGTGCCCTCGGGGCTGGCCGCGACGACGCCCTGAATCGCCCAGTTCCTCTCCTCGCGCAGCTCGACAAACGCCATCTTGGCGCCCTGCATACGCGAGTTCTGGATCCATCCTCGCGCCCTGATGGTCTTTCCCAGGTGCTCGTCGCCGATGTTCTTCAGGCTGACGAGCTCGGCAGCGATCCTGGTCTGTGGCGTCGCATCGCCGTAGTTGTCCTTGGCCAGGTCCTCGGTGTTGCCCGCGGCGGCCTTTGCGGCGGCCTGGCTGGCCTGGTGCTCGGCGGCGCGACGGGCCTTCTCAGCCTCCTTCTTCGCCTTGGCCTCGGCCTTCTTGAGGGCCTTCTTGGATGGGCCTTCGCCTCCCTCGCCTCCCTCACCGCCAGCGGCGCCAGCGGCCGGGTTGGTGGCCGGAGTCTCGGACTGGGACGCGGGCGACGTGGGGTTGTCGGCCATTGTGCTGCCGTGTCGTGTCGTTCGTTCGCGGGGGTCTCTACGGTCGATGGAGAAGCGGGCGGGCTCCAAGCAGCGTCAATTGGAACCGGATATGGACAAATCAAAGTGACTGGGAGACCCGAAAGTCGGCGCTGTTACGGAGTGGACTCGTGTTGCTGGAGAGAGACTGACAACTGGTGACTCCATCAGCAGACAATTTTCTAGTCATCCATGGCGGGGCACAACCTCGTCCCCCAACCCCGCCATCACCTCCTCTCCCTCGTGTGGCGGGGCCGCATTTGGATCACCAGACGATTCTACGAGGCGCACGCCAAAACAGCCAACAGCCGGGTGACTCCAGGATCTAGAAGACTCAACAACACGCCGCCGACTGGTCTCCGTATGATGCTGCGAGGGACTGCGGTCGGCACGGCGCAAGAATTGTTATTATCTCAATACAGTGTGTATCGCAAGAGCAAATATCTAGCAACAATTGCCTCAGGCAATAGTCCAGCAACTCCTGCGCTGAAACGCCCTCTGTCCACAACTTGACCGTGCTTTTTGTGGGAATGAAAAAAGCCTTGGGAACAGAGACTGAAGTGTCTTCTGTACAAAGCGCCGAAAACAACGCTTCGGTTCTCGTCGTAAACGTCATTGCTTGGCCCCGCTCAAAGCGAGCGCGGGCGAAACTCCTCCTCGGCCCCCATCGACCGCGGCTCCTAGCCAAAGTTCAGAGGTTCAGCCTTCTCGCAGGTGAAGAGGTTGATGTGGTGGTCGCCACGGGCCGCGCAGCCCAGAATCGGTCGATGGGGGTGGAATGCCGTTGCCGAAATTGCGCTCCCGCGGTTCTGCTGCAGGAAGCTCGAATACGGCTCTAGCCGCGATAGCTCGTTGCCATCCAGGTTGAAGACCTTGACCGAGTGCTGCGACGTGCCCCTATCCCGTTGTCAGTACACAGACGCCAAATGTTTCTTGATCCCCTTCGGGGTTCGTGCATGGGGTGGGTCAACTTACACGGCGAATACTGGCAAGTGCTCATGCGTGCTCGCGGTCCGCAGAGTGTCTCGTGTGGTCTGGAAGGCATGCAACGGCCGGTCCATCCTGATATCCCATACTTTGACTTTGCCATTCCGACTGGCACTGACCAGCTCTCTCTGCCCGCCTCGCTGCATGTGCACGCTCTTGATCCACTGCCGGTCCGACTCATCCTTCCACTTGCGAATCATCGAGTCCTGCGGTCGCAGTCTCGTGTCAAACACCCGCACGGCTCCATCCCCGAAACCGGCCACGAAGAGGTTGCCTGTCATCTGGTCCGACGTCAGGGACGTCACGCACGAGCCCGATCTGGCCGGGATGTCCATGACGCAAGTTTCGTGCGCAGCGTACCACACCCGAATGACCCTGACGTCGCCTGCCACCAGGACGCGGCCCGTCACTTGCTGCCAGTCGAAAACCATGCCCGCGTTGACGTTGCTGGGCACCATGTGCGTCAGGGCCCGCCACGAAGTTGCAAGCTCAATGTTCTTGTCGGAGTCGTAGTTCCGGTAGACGCGAATCACGCCGTCGGATGACCCAGTGAGCAGGAAAGCCTGGTCATCCTCGTTAATGAACTTCATGTCGCTAATCTTGGACCCGTCAGGGTTGCCATTGCTGAACTTGCTCAGCCGGCCCTGCTTCTTCCAGTCCCAGACGTAGACGGTGTTGCCGTCGTCAGACACCGCCAGGTGGTCTTCGTACTGGTGGAACGTCATCTTGGCTGGCTGGGCACCATTGTTGATGATGCCGAGTTGGTTGTTCCACTTGTGGCTGCCGGCAAGCTGCTTCAACGGCTGGGTTTCTCTCAGCATATTCTCGTTGCGCGCCCTACGCCACAGGCGTTCGTTGTACTCGGTGCTTCCCGGCTCGTCCGCCTCGCTGGCCTTCATCTGTGGTTCGCGGAAGTACTCGACTGACCAATCCAAGAATCCGCTCTTGAGAGGAAACGTTGGCAACTTCGTAAGGTCCCTCTCCTCGTACGCACCAGAAAGCGGTTCGCGTGCGACATGGTACGAAGCCGAGGCGTTGGACTGGTCAATCTGCTCGGGTGGTGCCAAGACCTGATCCGGGGGGACCTTTGCAGACGGAGACCTGGGTGGCAGAGGGGACGAGGGGGTATTTGGTCTCGACTTTTCTTCACTGCCGATGAAAGACTGGAAGAACAGGCTCGCAGTCCTTCGCAAGAGGCCTGGGGAGGGCAGCGGGGGGGTGCTTGGCCCGCCCCTGAAAGAGTTCCTCTGAGCCGCACTCATAGCCTGTCTCTGGGCCATCTTGTTTGTCCGCCTCTGGATATCTCGGGCCAGGGTCTGGGCGTGTTCGCCGACGCTGGAGTCCATGAGCGCGCCGTGCATGTAGTCGACAACAACGGTGGCCTCGCGTTGGACTTCCGGGTGAGGGTCCACGGCGAGTATCAGTGCATGCTTCCAGCACGCCATGTACACGGTGTTGTGCGACAGTCCCTGTGCCGTGGCCTTGATGGTGCCGTCTTTGTTTCTGTTTTCCGGTCTCGCATAGTGCAAGCCCATCTTGTGGTCCTGGCCGTCGTCTTGTGGTGGGTACATGAGATAGTCCTTCTCCTCTTGTAGCTGCTCGAAAGCTGCGACAAGGAACTTGTTCTCGAAGCGCGACATGAAGTGCGAGAGGAAGACAAGGAACTCCTTGCGAACCATGGGACTGCCATCCGTGCTCATTTCCAATATCGTCCAGGCGATTGATTCCTCGATTCGGGCAACCTCCTCCGTCAGGTCTGGGATGCCCAGGAAAGTCGTCATGGCGTGGATCATAGCTGCACGAACTTCGCAGCATGGGTCTCGCATCAAGTATGCCAGCTTCACGTAGGCATTTTCTCGAATGCCGCGCCACTTTGCCTCTGGGAGGTCTCGCCAGAGCTGGCTGATGCACAGGCACGCCCACTGGCGCAAGAGCGGGTTGCTTTCGTTTTGAAGATGGGCAAGGCAGTAGGACATGATGTCCGTCTGGTTGCAAACCATCTGGCCGTTCTTGTAGTCCTTGCACAGCATCGCAAGGATGAACGCGCACATGGCCTTGTGCTCGTCGCTGTCAACAACCGGCAGCCCCTCGGACGGCTTCAGGATCTGAGCAAAGTAGCTGTATCCGCTGTCTTTGATGAGGTCCTGCTGGCAGGAAATGTCCACGGCAATCAGCCTGGCCCAGATGAAGACCATGACGGGCTTCAACTCCGCAGCCGCGGATTGCAAGAGCTTGAGGACGTACGGAAAGATTCCAATACTGAGAGCGAGCTGAACGGACCATGGTCCGAGATCCAGGAACCTCCCGAGCAGGATGAGAGCCCGCACTCTGTGCTGTTGGCTCAAGAGCACCTGGAGCACGACGGGGAGTTGGTCGGGGGGCTTCTGCGCCATGGCATCCCCCCGAGTGAGGTAAACGTCGAATGCTGTCAACTGCTCGGTGAAGAAGGTCGAGTTCTGATATTCGTAGTCGACACCCTCACTCTCCTTCTTCTCGAGCATTGGAAGCTGTGCCAGCGCCATATCCACCGCAAGGTCCCATGTCTCCCACAGCGGATGCTGATGTGTGTCGGGCAGGGCTGGGTACGACTGCGGATGACAGCCGTAAACGGTCATGACACGCTGAGCAAGCAGGAAGTTGCGGAACAGGGCAGCGACCATGAGGTCCTGGCGGAAGAACTTTCGAAACAGGTCCCGGGGCAAGGTAGTCCACGCAATGCTGTCAGTGATGGCGGTGAAGATCCAGTTCAGCTCACCCAGGAGCGTCCGCCTTTCCTGAAGCCGTCCGGGTAGCTGCTTGGCTCGTTCCGGAGTGAGGTTCGTCTTCAACGGATTCTGGAGGACGAAGAACCAGAGTGCCATTTCGATCGGAGTGGTGAGGCAGGCAGTGAATAGGTCGGCTGGGAGGAGTGGATTGGTAGGGAGATTCTCCTTGACCGCGCACGCCGCCAAGTGGATGTACGGCCGGAAATTGGTCTTATCATAGTGAGGGTCGCGCTCAGCAGCCTCTTCCTCTTCCTCCTCGTGCTTCTCGACGAAGCGGTGATAGTTGTTGAGGATGTTGCCGGCCTCCGAGCAGTCCCACACGAAGATTGTGGGTGCCTGGAGCCAGTGCTGCAGATCGTACAGGCTGACGGGGATATACTGAGTGTAAGTTTTGTTAAAAACCCAGATCTCGCCGGAGGCTGTCGGTTTGGGCACGCCGTGGCCGTTGTAGTGCAGTAGCACTCGCTCATCCTTTGCGTTGCGGCGCAGGGAGACGCAGAACTTCTTGGTTTCCTCGACGGACGGGTCTAGGTACTGCTTGTAGCGGGCTCTGATTGCCAGTGTCTCGTACTGGGCCTGAAGAGCCTTTCCGATGTTCTCGAGTGCCTTCTGAATAGGCGGTACGGCCGGGTCGGTCCAGGCCTCGAGCTTCGCGCCGGGAGTCGTCTTGAGCTGATCGGGCGGCTCGACGCCTATGTTCAGGCATACTGCAAGTGCGGCGGATACCGTCTTGAGCCTGTCTCGCTGGCGCCAGTCCTGGAGGTCGTACTCCAGAGCTTTGGGCTTGCCGGTCGTGTCGTGCCGCTTGTCGGTGAAGTACATGTACCAGTTCTGGGACGACTTGTTAGCGCGTCTTCTCTCGTCGTTCCACAGTTGCGGCCAGCTCATCAGCTGCTCTCGCATGGAGTCCTGCTAGGGCGCCATGCTGGGCGAGCAGCCGGCGGTCTCCTGGCGCAGCATGCGGAGGAGCGCAGGAGGAGCGTTCGCCCCGACGAACACGGAGCCAATCTGAAGCACTTTTGGTGCACGACTCATCAGAGGCACCGCGGCTTCTGAACTGGCGGGAGGCGGTGTTGATGGGGGAACGCCCATGTCACGCGAGACCTGGAGCACGTGTTCCGGGGGTAGCGGGTGGACGGGGAAGGCGCAACGTACGTTTACCAGCTGTGAGATGATGTGCTCAGACTGATAGTGATCCTCGAAGCCGTGTCTAGCTCCCCATTCCCGAATATCGTCGTCAGGCTCCGAATCGTCTGCTTGTCGTGGGACGAAGTCGCTCTTGGAGCGCTGCAGCTGTGGCTTCACCGGGCGCTTCGGCTGCTCATGTCCAGCGTCGTCCTTGGCCTCGGCAGTGATGAGCGCGGTGCCGTTCTTGCGGCCGGGCGCGCTCGCGGGCCGCCCGTCGCCGCTATTGGACGAGGCATCGTTGTCGGGGCTGCTATCGCCTTGAGCTCTGAACCTCGACGTCTCGCCGTTGGTCGTGGCGGCCGAGGGCGGCGAGCCGTCCAGGTCCGGTCGCAGCGTCATGTCGGCAGGGTTTCCATGGGCCGACCGTCGGCGCTCCCGTCGGTGCTCGTCTGGCTGCGCGTGCGACGGCTTGGGGGAGCTCGCGGCGTGTCGGGGCTGCTGGTGTGGAGAAGGCGGTGGTGTCTGCTGCGTCGACACGACGGTCATGGTCTCGAGTCTCGACAGGAGCGCTAATATGCCACGAGACGCCGCCCCATGCTCGATTGCGCAGCGTGGTTATGGGCACCCACCGTGGATAGGCCAGCCGCTGGAGGTTGAGGTGCGTGTTGGCAACGGCGAGGGCTTTGATGGATGTGCGTTGTGTTGAGAGGTTCCATCAAGAGTGCGGCTGCTGACCACCGGTCGGGGTGGTTGGCGGCCGTCTTGCCAGCTGCGGTTGGCAGCTGTCTTGCCAGCTGGCGGCGCATAGGTAAAGTGCACCAAGTGGCGGACAGTGGACACCCACGCTTGCCACGCCCGCAGACCTATGCCGGGCGCGAGCTGAATGGCTCTGTACGACAGCTGCTGACCCTGTCGCTGCACCTGCCAGTAAGCGTGACTCAGCAAGATCACTGTCTCGTTGTGCTGCTCCCATTGTTCCTCGGTACGGGACTGATACCTCACTGCTCAGTATTGCCATTGCTTCCCAACTTCCTACGATGACCGTGCCACGGCTTCCTCGCCATCTGAAATGAAGCAGCGTCCGCTGATCGCCACCTGTGCCACGATCTTGTCGCCCTGAGTCGCCGCATGTGCGAGATACCCCGCCAATGGCTACAGGTGCGCTGCAACCACCCTCTTGCCACGCATCCAGCCTGCTACCAAGGAGCTTGGGAATGGAGAGCCGGGACTGCAAACGTCCAGCACGTGACCACTTTGACAGACCAGCAGTCGCCGACACTGAGCAAACGACAATAGTTGATGAATTCGGCCGTCCGAACATCTCTTTTTGTCTCCCAGGCAGGCACTCGAAATTCTACCATTATTCTTTTCTTTTATTCTTGTATTTATCTGCCTGCTCTTCTCCACCGGACGTACGTAACCGAGTCCCCGCGACTGCTCGCTCGCTCCCTCCTGGGTCTTGCTTGGGAGATATAGCACAGTATCCTCAAGACAGTGACTCTGGATTACAGCCACAAGACCGAGTCCTACCCCAGCGCGGGCCACGCCTGCGTTTGCAAAGTCTAGCGCCCCTTCTTCGAAGAGGTAAACTTCGAGCGACTCATCGTCGACTCGGAACGTCTCCTCTACCCTGACAAAATGGCCGGCAGCAAGAAGAGGCAAAGGATACAAGACATTCAGCATCTATGGTTTCGCATCAAGCTAGGGGAGTGCGACTGTGATGCTTATCAATGGGTGGAGGATGCCACCACAATCCAGAAGTAAGGATGGCCTGATGTCCTCTTTTGTCTTTGCCCAATACCGAACTATTTCTCTCCAACTGCAGCCTAGGAAGATCATCCGTCCAGCTCTGTTGCTGACTGGCAACGCGTCACAACAACCAGAAACCCATACCATAGCCCCTGGACCTATTGGCCATCATCTCAAAGTGAAATTTACCAAGCGATAGTCGAGGCCAGAGTAGACGAAGCCTGACCTTGCAACTTGGCATCTACTCGCCCAGTGACTCGAAAAATGCCTTTAGGAACTTCCTCCTAGAGGACAATTATCCATGCCTGGCCGGCAAGGACTTGGATCGAGACTGCGCCGCATATAAGCTTCGACAAACCATAAAATACAGACAGTCTAATCAGGACACCCGCCTGTCAATTGCAGTACATCTTCTTTCTACGATCCTCACGCCGACGTCCTACAACTGGGCAATGTCCGAACGGCGGAAATAGTTGTAAGCGGCATGGCCACTCTGATGGCGGAGATTTTCGAGATAGGTTTCCCCTATAAATACAGGTCGCTATGAATTGTCGTCCCTGCCAAGCATCGCAGTGGACATCTCGGTGCTGTATTGGGGTGTGGGTAATGTTGGTGCTGTTGGTTGGAGGTGGAAAGAAGAGACTTCACAGCTCGACTGTTCGGGATTTCCAATTGCCGTGGCAGCTGATAGCTGAATGATATCTGGCAAACGTTATCCACGAAAGGTGTCTCTCGGAATCTTCTGGGGAGCTCATCCAAAAGCGTCGACGATCCGGCCACAGAGCCTCACTATTTCATCTGGCCCAACCGTGAAGGACTGCGCAACTGGAGAGGGGGGGCGCAGGTTTAGGCAACGTCTCAGTTTCAGTTCCAATATCTGATAGCATGTTGATCACCCTGTGACCAACTCGGTCAGCATTATTGGAGCCGTCATGGACGCAGACGGGCGTTGTCCAGTCGCTGCTGGTTCACGCCAGGGCCCTCACCAAGGAGCAAGCAGTAGCTATAATAGCTGCAAAGGGCAAAATAAAGCCTCGGCGGGTTGGCTGCAATGGCGTTATAGATGGATCCAACACTGTCGGCAACCGGATCCAACATGCAAGGGGCAGCCGTGCCTGCGCCCGCCCTGTATGTTGGTGGCATAGCATCACATCCCATAGCAAGAAGGCAGTACCATATTGAGATCCCTACAAAGACTTGAGCAAATAGGCAGCAACTCAGGATATGGTCCGACCCGCTTCTCTGATCACAGAAGAGGCACGAACCATTCTCAGAAGTAGACCAGCTGACTCGTTAGGTGCAGGACGCTATTACCTACTGCAGTACATAAGCAGGGCGAGGAGAAAGAGAGGCCATGTTGTCGGAAATCGCCTTGGCCAGCAGCCTGAGGACGCCGGGTTATCTCGGCGAAGGCCATTCCTGCTGGTGCTCCGCAGATACGAAATAAGAACAACGTCCTCCACAGGGTCCCGGCCATGGCGCATCTCGTTCGTTGCGGCAGTGTGTATTGGTGGTGTGTCGACTGTCGAGGCAGTCTCCCCATTGCGAAGTGCAACCCACAGGCGTACCTTAATTTGAGACCCTCTATGACTTCAGACGGGTTCGCCCCTGATGGCGCGACACAAATACTGGCCCGCGACTTGCCCTCGCGTCCAGGGCCCCAGCCCCCATCCGGTACCGGGCTGGTCATTCCTGCTAGAGCGCCTGAACACCCCACAGCGCCACAGGCCGCCCCATGGATGCACGGGTCGCGCAAGTTAGCGTATGAGCGTGGACCAGCAGCCCCTAGAAAAAACGCTGACCGGGTCAGACGGCGCCTGGGATTGGCCGCGGAGATCGGGGCGTCGGCCATGCCTCAGGGCTCGCTCAGGGGAACCACGGGCCCCTAATGAACAGGCAGGGCGACAGCGAGGCGGATGGCATGGTGGGAAACTGGAGCAAACAGGAGAGCCCGAAACAAATGACCAGCACCAATGTCGCGGGTCTGGCGTTCGTGTGTGCGGCAGCATCCATTCTATTAGGTACGAGGTATTATTGCCCATCCCATCGCCCACAGTAATTCGAACCTGGTCGTCAGATCGTCGTGATGGCTCGAGCTACGCAGCTCTGCCGACTA
>JALHCA010000244.1:0-26861 GCA_024340505.1 Tolypocladium nubicola
TCAAGAGCGAGCGCGTCGCCGCCGCCGCCGCCGCCGCCGGCTCCGGCTCCGGCTCCGGCTCCGGCTCCGGGGCCCACCACCGCCACGGACCGGGCCGCGAGTACGCCTCGCCGGCGCTCCACCAGCTGCGCGTCGTCTGCGCCCGCATGTTCCGCGCCTTCTGGCGCTCGCCCAACTACCTCTTCACGCGCCTCTTCAGCCACTTCGCCGTCGCCTTCGTCAGCGGCCTGACCTACCTGCGCCTCAACGACTCGCGCGCCTCGCTGCAGTACACCGTCTTCGTCATGTTCCAGGTCACGGTGCTGCCGGCCCTCATCATCAGCCAGGTCGAGGTCATGTTCCACGTCAAGCGCGCCCTCTTCTTCCGCGAGGCCTCGTCCAAGATGTACTCGCCCGCCACCTTTGCCACGGCCATCGTCGCCGCCGAGATGCCCTACTCGGTGCTCTGCGCCGTCGTCTTCTTCGTCTGCATCTACTTCATGCCCGGCCTGGACACCACGCCCTCGCGCGCCGGCTACCAGTTCCTCATGGTGCTCATCACCGAGGTCTTCGCCGTCACCATGGGCCAGGGGCTGGCCTCGCTGACGCCCTCGCCGCGCATCTCGGCGCAGTTCGACCCCTTCATCATCATCATCTTCGCCCTCTTCTGCGGCGTCACCATCCCCGCCCCGCAGATGCCCGCCTTCTGGCGTGCCTGGCTCTACCAGCTCGACCCCTTCACGCGCCTCATCGCCGGCATGGTCACCACGGCCTTGCACGGCCTGCCCGTGCGTTGCCGCCCCGGCGAGCTCAACACCTTCACCGCGCCCGACGGCCTGTCCTGCGGCGAGTACATGCAGGCCTTCTTCGCCGACGGCGGGCGCGGGTACCTCGTCAGCAACGAGACGCAGAGCTGCGAGTACTGCGCGTACAAGGTCGGCGACGAGTTCTACCAGCCGCTCGGCATGTCCTTTGCGAACCGCTGGCGCGACATGGGCATTTACATTGCCTTTATCGGCAGCAACCTGGTCATTCTCTTTACGGCGGTGAGTCCCCTGACGCCTGGATGTACCTGGATGTACTCCGTACCCGACGCCATTGCCTGGATGCTAACTGCTGTTGTAGAGCCGGTACCTGAACTTTAATAGGAGATGAACGGACAAAGGCATATAGACAGCAGACGAATTTGGATATAGACGGGGACGAAAGGTCATGGTGTTTTGGGAGGGACAAGGTGCAGGAGTAGACACCACAAAAGCAAGAGATACGTGCCTGTATCTAATAAAAGCAGCCGAAATCGAGATGTCTCTGTCGCTCACGTGTTAGTGTCGCTACACAGGAATTTGACGAGCGAGAAAGCATCTTGACAAAGTTGGC
This sequence comes from Tolypocladium nubicola, assembly GCA_024340505.1. NCBI lineage: Eukaryota > Fungi > Ascomycota > Sordariomycetes > Hypocreales > Ophiocordycipitaceae > Tolypocladium > Tolypocladium nubicola. The sequence goes on from JALHCA010000244.1 coordinate 1,357, forward strand.
AGCATCGCCACAAATACCCGCTTTGTCGCACCACCAGAGCAAGGCGGCACAAGCAGTTGCGTCCCCAGCCACTCGGTGATGTTCGTCGACCACCGAACATCCTGTTTTTATTCATTCAACGAGTCCTGATTTCTGCAAGTATTCAATCAAGTGAAACCAGCCCTTTCTTGTTTCAACTTTCTTGTTTCAACATGGCCATTTGGCGACTCCTTGCCTCCGTGGAATTGGCCGCAGCCAAGGTACCGCAACGCCGTGTGGGGCCGGCCGCCGGAGGGTCTGGGCGCCCTGCCATGAAAGCTGCCCGTTGCGGCGGCTGGATGCCGAAGCATGATCATGGCGACTGCTGTAGTCCGCCTCCGAGTCTTTGTTGTTGAGCCATGGAAACGCCTGGCTGCTGTGGCCAATTACGTTGTGACGCGATCCGTGAGGCGAGGGCGGACTAACTCAGGCATCTCCGGCCCGTTCCACGCTTGGGTGGTCGGCTGATCTCGGATGTCGGCCGTCTCACCCCGCTGGGCGACGTGCCGTTGTCATCGATGCCAGTGATTCGTCTTTGAGTTGAGCTGGCCGTAAGTCTTCACCTTTGTCGAGAAGAGACACAATTGGCGTGCTGCCCGCTCACCGCGTTTTGTTCGTTGCCTAAGCCGTATGCTGCCGACGTCGGTGCCTGACTCCCCTTGTCGTCATCGAAACAGCGCGTAAACATCCCTCACACAACCACCGACAAGAAGCACCACCACGACAAGATGTGCATCGTTCTATTCACCACGGCTCACCCCGACTATGCGCTCATTCTCATCGACAACCGCGATGAGTACATCCTGCGCCCCACGTCCCGCCCGAGCTGGTGGACGCACCCCACGGCGGGCCACAAGGTGCTCTCGGCGCGCGACCTGCAGCGGGCAGAGAAGGGGACGTGGCTCGGCATCACGGAGACGGGCATCCTGGCTGTCCTGACGAACTATCGCGAGCTTGACATGCACGACGCCAGCCACCCCGTCCACGGCGTCAAAAGCAGAGGCGCCATCGTCAAGGCGTGGCTCGGGGGGCTCGCCGACGACGGCATCAAGGCGGGCGTACACCGCATCGTCTCCAACGAGGGGGTCAAGGGCGTCGGAGGCTTTTCCATGATTGGCGGCAAGCTGAGGAAAAAGGACGGCGGCATCGCAATCATCAGCAACCGGGCTGGACAGGCCGACGACGTGCCTCTTGTCGGCCATCAACGGGGCGAGACCTGGGGGCTCAGCAACACCGTCTTCGATGACCCCGCGGAATGGCCCAAGGTGCAGACCGGCAAGAGACTCATCAACAGCGTCGTGTCGGAAGCCGTCGCCAAGAAGTCGAGCCAGGAGGAGCTCGTCAAGGGGCTGTTTTCAGTCCTCGACACCGACACCCTGCCGCCACGTCTGCCCGAGGCGGGATTCGAGGAATACGTCAGCCAGCTCAAGCACACCATCTTTGTGCCCGCAATCGGCGACGAAGCGCACCGGCAGGCCATGCAGGAGGCAATGGCCAAGGGCCGCAAGGACTGGGCGTCCGTGAACGGCGATGGCAAGGCCGTCGAGGAGCTCTTGGCCGAGCAGCGACCCGACTCGAACGGACGACTGGAGACGGCCGCCGCGTTCGAGACGGGCATGTACGGCACGCAGAGGCAGACGGTGATGCTCGTGGACTGGGACGGACAGGTGACGTTCATCGAGAGGGCTCTCTGGGACGGCAACGGGCACAAGATCCCCAAGGGGGAGGGCGACGTCGTGTTTCGATTCCAGATCAAGGGCTGGGACGAATGAATCTATAGAGGGATGAGTGATGCAAGCTTGGGTTATGCTGGGCCATGTACGCACACGCAGATGTCAGTTCAGGCTCTGCCTTGGATCTCAGCAGCCCAGGACGCAAAAGTATTGACCCGTTGCCGCATCAACTCCTTCCCATCACGACACTGGCAGCAGCTGCCTTCCTGCACAGCACGTGCGGTCAGATGACGTGACCGCGGCTCGTTCTCCTGGCCGCGCAGAGTGAATCACGCTGTTCATCGGTTGCCAGACGCGCAACCAAATCGCACGCGTCTGCCTGCACGCTTGTTTTCTCTCTGCTCTTCACAACTCACGCGCCCCGGCACCTGCACGCTTCCTCCTCGCCTCTCTCGACCCTCCCTCTTTCCTGTGAATCTGCAAACGGCTTCCTCGCTCGTTGGTGCGCACTTGGCTGCCAGTCAACATCATCCCGCGATCGCTGCTGTATGCCCTGCCGTTCCATCCGTTCCATCCTGTCACTGCCCATTTCCCTCCTCGCCGAGGATTCCCACCGCCTTCTTTGCATTCTACGTTGCAAAACAGGCACCGAGTCGTCAGAAACTCTCATACACAACCCGTTCACGAGCCCCTTTCAGGCGCCAAGACGTACGTGAAGCCAGGCTGCTCGCCGCTTCAAGACCCGAGTTGACTCTCAAGATGCCCAAGAAGGAAAAGGTTCGACCGACCATCTCGAGCCCGACGGGGCCCGTGTGGAACTCTCGAGGCCAGGCTCTCGAGAGAGGCGCAAACTTCTCCGTCGTCGGCGAGATCGAAGGCTGGTCGGGGAACTCGACTCCAACCACGGCTCTTCCCGATACCGCCAACTCGTCAGCCATGAACACCACGCGACGAGTTTCTGCCAGCTTCTCAAGCAACCTGAGGCCGTCGGCCAGCCCTACCGTCGCGAGCTCGTCCTTCAACGCCACGACTCCGGCCCAGGCCCCTGCTGCACAGTCTGCCGCCTCCAGATTTCTACGCAAGCCGTCGTTTCCCCCCTTTGGCAAGTCCAAGTCGACCAAGACTCTCATTCCGACCAGCACGACTACTTCGGCTTTGCCTGGCCGAGCACCAGCTAATCGCGGCGAGAATGTGCCTCCCCCTGCAGGTAGCGACCTTGCTCCGAACCCTTCGCAGGCTCCGCGCCAGGCGAGCAAGCTGCCCAAGTCGAGGACCATGAACGTCCTGCACGAGCTGAAGAACTCGTTTTCGCGTCACAACCTAAACGCCCGATTCAATGATGCTAGACGAGAGCCTGTTGCCTCGCAGCTGCCTGGCCCCCCTCGAACTTCTTCTCTGCAGCCACCACTGCCTGCACCATCGCAGGTAATTGCACCATCGCGCGTTCCTATTCCTCCCCATTCTGAGATACGGCAGTTTCCTGGACAAACCCCACGCCCTGTGGCCGTGTCTCCCGCCATTTCGCAGGGAACGCAGACATCGCGTGGCCCTTCGCAGCAGTCACAGCACCAGTCGACCTCGGCTGCTGACCCCTCGCGGCGTCTGTCGACTCCGGCGGCTTTCTCTCCCCGTGGTCCTTCGCAACAGTCCCAGCACCAGTCGGTTGTGTCTGGCGGTCACTCGCGGCGCCAGTCGACGGGCTCGTCTGCTCTGGCTTCTCGCGGTCTGTCGCGGCAATCCCAGCGCTCGCAGCAGCAGCCGGCGGCGTCCGGTGGCCCGTCGCGTCGCCAGTCCGTCGCGTCTGCAGGTCTCTCCTCCCAGCGCCCGTCGGCTGCGTCTACCGGCCCGTCAACTCGCTCGGCGACCCCTGAGCCGACCCCGGCACAAATCACCACGGCCCAGCCCATGCAGTACTGGACAGGGCGGCTCAGCGGTCTCACCGACCACTACATGAACGAGGACCGCGGCCCAGAGATGCTGCTGGCTCTCCAGAGCGGCCTCATGGCCCAGGGCCGCACCTGGGATTCGGTCAAGGACATCCCGGCGGAGGACGCCATCCAGCTGGTCATATTTGCCCAGCTCGAGTTCCTCAGCTCGACCGAGGAGGCAAAGGCGTCCCTGCTCCTCTTCCAGGAATACTTTGCCAAGCGACACAACCGGCCCATGCTGCTCCCTTTGAGCGCCCAGTCGCACCAGATGATTGCGGGCTTTGTCCACAGCCGTCGCCGTGGCGCCATGACCAGCCGGCGGGAGTCGACTGGCAGCAGCCAGACGCAGGCTCCCAATGCAAGTAACCCGTCCTGAAGAGGCGCTGAACAATGGCTGACTCTGGATTCCAGCCTCGGTCGGGCTCTTCGGCCGTGCTACGGTGCCTTTACGGCTCGGGGGTTCCAGCGAGAGCCCTATGGCGAGAAGAGCCACAACGATATCGAGGCTGGATTCATGCGATGATACTATGACGACGACTCTGGTTGTTCGGCTTGGTCTGGCTTGGTTTGCACTTTTCCTTTGTTGTGATGTTTTGAGAACGGCTCCGGGCACAAGTTATGGTACTGGAAAGGTATGAACTGGTTTTGGGGATTAGCTTTGGACCTACAAGGGACGCTGGAAAGGTCCGATTTTCTCACTTTGTATGAACCTTGTATGATAATGTACGACTTTGTATGATGTCAATCAATAAAATGGCGATGAAAACCCAATGGTGGATCTTGTTCATTGTTCATTGTTCTATTGAAACATGTTTCAAACGCACACGTCGCAGGCCGCCGTGACGGCCGCGTCTTTCCGAGCCCTGCCATGTCCAAGGCGCCCCAACGCCGTCCCAAAGCCCGTCTATTCCGCCCTCTTCCTGCTTTTCAAGTAATCCCTTATCTGCTCGTGCTTGTTCGCAAAGAACATGCCCGACTTGTCGCTGCGCCACACCAGCACGCCAATCTCCACGGCGAACTTGGACGTGTCGAGGTACTCCTTGTGGTCGTCGAAGTCGCGGAAGAGGAACCCGCCCGTCGTCTTCATGCGCTCGTTCTCGAGCTGCCAGAGGCGGATCTGGTCGACGACGGTCGGGGGCAGGACGGGCTTGTTCGTCAGCGCCGCGGTGCGGTGCATCTGCTCGTGCGCGTGGGCGGCGAGGTACGAGATGATCTGGTCGGCGTTGATGCCGAAGTTGATGGCCTGGCGGATGGAGGCGCGCGAGAGGCGGCCGGCGACCATGTCCGGGAAGCGCATGTTCAGCTTGGTGAAGAGCGCGAGGACGGCGATCTGCAGCGTCGACTGCGTGTATGCGTAGATGCGGTAGTTGGTCTCCACGATGACGCTCCCTTTCTGGTCTCCGCCGCCCCCCGGCGGACCGGACGACGAGGGGTTCAACGCCGCTGCCGTGGCGGCCGCGACGCCGTCGCTGATGGTCCGCAGGCTGCTGCCGCCGCTCGTAAGGGTCGTCGCAAGACGCGTCGGGAAGAACATGGACCGCTTCTGCGGAGGGATGTGGATGAGACCAAAGTCCAGCAGGGAAGGCAGCATGTTCCGGCGCTGCTCGGTCAGGGCATTCGTGTCGTAGGCTCTTCCCAGCTCGAGGCTCGCCAGGACGAAGAGAAAGGACAGCATGTCCACGGTCTCCAGGCCGGCCGCCTTGTTGCTCTCGCTCGCCTCGAGCCACAGCAGCAGCAGCGTCCACACCTGCGCGTGCGACTCCTGCAGCAGGAACGTGAAGCCCGCCTGCGTAATGCCGATGCTCCCGTTCGGCCGCCTGTCGACCAATCGGCCCGCGATCAGAAGCTCCTTGACGCTCTTGTTCGGCCCGGCGGAGTCGCCGGCGCTCTTGTACCCCACGCTGGACACGACGAAGTGCAGAATCTCCTCCCACTTCTTGCGCGCGTATCGGTCGAGGAACGGGACGTCGACCTCGGGCGGGACGAGTAGCGTCGACGGGACGCCGAACGAGTTGTGCGTGCCGCCGCCGGTGAGGGCCAGGCGGAGGGACGTCTTGAAGTTGGCCGTCAGGTACATCTCCTGCGGCTTCTCCTTGGAGGGCACGGAGATCTGGATGATGTGGAGGCCGCGGAGGATCGAGAGCGCCTGGTCCTTTTGCCTGCGGCGAGGTCAGTCTCGAAGCGGAGCGTTCGTGAGCGAGGTCGTCGTACCGCTTCGCGTCCGGCCTGACCCAGAGGTCGAGGTCGCTGAGGAGCATCGGCTTGGGCATGTAGAGGATGCGCATGACGAACGTTTTCGCTGGGAATGTCAGCGCACAGATCGCAAGCCGCCGACCAGGGGGCGCACGTACCGAGATGCGGCAGCATGCGCCGGAAGATGGCAAAGGCTGTCGAGGGCTGCTGGTAGAGCTTGCGAAAGGTCGTGCCAGGCAGCTTCTCGAGGTACTCGGCCAGCTGGAGCGACTGCGTCGGACTGACAGACATGATGGCGGCGAGACCAGTCCGTCAGTGATGGAACTGTCGCTGTATCATGATAGAGCAAGGATACTCCAGCGCAGCGGGGAATGGAGGCTGCGGCTTGGCTGAAGATGTTGAGCAGCTCACGGTTTCAACTATTGTAGAATGTTCACGGTTGATGACTAGGAGTTACCCGGGTCAAGGTCGGATAATTGCGTCAGCGGTGGACCAGACCCGGCTCGCCTCGGGTCTGGCCCCTGGAGCGCCGACTTGTAAACCACCACCGACATCGTCAGGGGACATACTTAAAACAGCAGTGATAATGGCGAAGAAATTGTCTCCTACGGGCTTCACAAAGGCCGTAAGTTGGCCGGATTTACGGGACCAAGCAGAGGTGCTGACTGCCGTACAGGTGATGCGGTCCTTCATGGCCGACTCCGGCCTGGAACCGAGGTAATGAGACACGCCCTGTGCTCTCAGGGGCCTCATCTAGAGGCCAATTGAGTCGCTTGGAACCATAGAAGCGCAAGATATGAGAAGGCTCAGTGACTAACGCGTTTCCAGGCTGCTTGGTCCACGGGTACTCCGCTGCCCGCCTCGCGATGACCCGCACTGTCGCTGATATCTGGCCGTGCAGTTCCGGGTGCTGAGCGCCTCTCCTGGCCGCGTCGACTTTGAGATGGACATTCACAAGGACCACACCGTAAGCACGGCGGTGACAAGACATGGAAGTTGACATGCCTGACTTCGCCCCAGAACCGACTTCAGACCATCCACGGCGGAACCCTCGCCAGCTTGGTCGACCTAGGCGGCTCCCTGGCTGTGGCCTCGACGGGGCGTTTCGCAACCGGGGTGACCACTGACCTGAATGGTGAAGACCACCAGGAGCCAGCCGAGTCTTGCAACCTGCTGACGCGACCCAGTGACGTACCTGGCACCGGGGGGACGACCGGGTGATCTGCTCAAGGGCACGGCCATTTGTGACAAGAGTTCGTGCCTGGACCGTCTACTGCTACTTGCAGGTGCTGACGCAGAACAGTCGGCAAGACGCTTGCCTACACGACCGTCACCTTCACCAACAGCAAGGGCCAGCTTGCGGCCAGAGGCAGCCACACCAAGTAGGTCTCAGGACGTCCAGCATGAGCAATCCTAACCCGACGCAGATACGTGACTGGAACCATGGGCCAAGACGGACCGTACGTTGCCCCCCCGGAATTCACAGAGGATGTAGACTAGACGGGTCAAGAAGAAAGGATAGACTGGGGCTTTGATGATTCATTAGATCGAGCATTACGAATTACATGGTATCTTATCCATCTGCGCTGACATGCCGAAACAATCTGCAACATGAAACCCAAAAGGTCCACCGCTATTCAAGGGAATGGATGGCAGGCATCGACCCTCACTTCTTGTCGTGGTACGGCAGGGGGCTCGTCTGAGGCGGTGTCCCGTCCGCCTGGTGATTCAGCCCCATGGTCTCGAAATGTGACGGCGGCGGAGGCGACGTCGAGCCTGTCTGCACGCTAATCTCATAGGGATGCGGACGGTATTGCGCCGAGAATTCTGGCTCGCGCTGCTGCGGCGAGAGCTCCTGTCGGAACTGCGGCGCATGCGTCGGTGCGTGCTGCGGCGGCAGCTCTTGCGGGTTGAAGTATATAGGCTGCTGCTGCTGCTGATGCTGATGCCAAGCCGGCTGCATGGGTGGCTGGCCCGGCGAACTGTATTCGAAGCCCCAAGGCGTCTGCTGCGTCGGCATGCCCTCGCCGCCGGGACGGACCATCATGAAGGGCTGCTCGGTTGCCCACAGCCCGCGCTGCTTCTTGACGCCCAGGGCGAACAGGATGACGAAGATGATGAACAATGGCCAAGAGTTCAAGACGACGTCGAGGATTGTAAGGTAGGCTCCGGGCTCTGAGACTTGGAGCCGGGCCTGGGCGTTCTGGGAGTCTCCCAGGGGGACGTACTTGATGTAGTAGCCGACGTTGTACGTGATCCTCAGCAGCAGGAGCGTGCTGCAGACGATGAGATATGTCGTGGCCTGGACGCCGGTCAGTCGCGAGTTGCCATATACCTGATTCGGAGAACTCACAGTAGTCACCCGCGGCTCCGACTTTGTCCTTACCGCGACCAAGATGGACTTGATCAGCACGGCAAGGTTGAACACGAGCTGGATGACGAGTATAGCAAACGAGACCTTCCTCGCAGACGCCAGCACGTTCCAGGCCGTGCTCGTGCTCGAGCTGTCGTCGCCATATACAATCGCGTACCGCTTCTCATTCAGGGCAAAGGCAACGACGTTGAGGATGCCGAGCAGGGCAGCAACGCCATAGGCGCCAAACAGCAGTATTCTGTCGACGGCCGAGTCCTTCTCGGCGTGGACCAGGCTGACAGCGACGGCCAGGCCGAGCAGCGCGACGAGGGTGATGATGACGGCAAACCCATCAAACAGGTTCCCGATGGTGGACGTCTGGACCTGCGCCCGGAGGATGTTCGCCATGACGCCGCGGGCGTTTTGTTCCACGGCCGCGTCGTAGAGCTGCGTGTACAGCACGCTCAGGAGGTAGCTGAAGAAGAAGAGGACGATGCCCCTGGGCGGGCGTTAGCGGCTTGCACTCGGGACTCGGGAGAGCCGGCGCGGGTGCTCACAGGACAAAGGAGCCAAAGGCGGCCTTGTAGAGCGCGAGCCACGACCTCGCGGGGTCCTTGCGCCGGCGCGCCAGGCACAGCGCGCACAGGAAGATGACGAGGGCCGGGACGGCCGTCAGCAGCAGCAGCGCCGCCGCGGCGATGTTGTACGCCGTGTACGTGTCGAGCATGGCGAGGGTTGTCTGCGCCGGGGCGGTTCAATGCGTCGCAGCTCCTCGGCGGACGCTCGGGTGACGAGAACAAAGACCACGAGCAGGAGTGAAGCCGTCACGATGGCGACTCGCCCACGCACTCTGCACGACTGCCCTGAGCTGCTGACACGGCGGGGTGGGGGATGCAAGGACAGAGTGCGCCCGCCGAGCGATGATTCTCCCACGGCGCCTTGTCCAACGCGTGGCTGCAGGAGGCATCTTGGGCGCTCAGCTGGACCCCAGCGCATCTGGAGACGACCGGGGTCGGTCTGGGGGCGAGCCTCAACCCGCCCGGATTGGACATGTCCGGCCGGAGCCACTACACAGCCTCAATGATACGCCCTGGCTGGGCGCTTAAAGATGGCACCGGCGGGGGGCCCCAGACGGCGTTGTATAGCTTGCATGTGAAGGCTTGGCAGTGTTGGGGCCACACATGAGGCTTCGGCCGTATGTAGAAGCAATACTTTGTGCGAGCTGACGCAAATATATTTGCTGCCCATGATAGCCTCAGTTGGATGTTTCCGTCCTCTTCAGATGGACCCGCCACAGTGTACCTGTCGGGGCCTCGTTGGAGGATTCTATTGAATCGAAGTCCCCGAGGCGTGACGTCTCGTAAGATTCAATCTGGACATGCTTTTATAGCTATACGAGTAGCAGAATGTAGCAACAACTAGTCCGTCAACAGCATGCAGGCGGCCATTTATACTACAATTCAAGTTAATAACTACGAGTACCTGGCGGCACCGGCACCGGGTTGGTGGGGCACGTCGGAGCCACGCGGAGTGGGGATGCCTGCTGATGTATATTGCCATTTCCCGATTACAGACCTCAGCTGTTCCCGCATACACAACGGACCTTGAATCGGACGCAGTCACATCGGCATTTGCAGTTGCAAGTCGTCGTCATGGAAGCTGCCTAGGGCGTTTGATAAATATTCATTTGATCATCCCACGTCTTTATCAGGCCGTCAAATCCAGTCTCCTCGCAGCCTACGCCGTCTCCCGTGAACATGGTCGAGCTCGGCAGTCCAGAGCGTGACGGGCCCTCAGGGTGAGTGATGAGACAATGCGACTCATCGGCCAGCGCCTCCAGGGCAAACCTCATGCCGCGCCCGAGCCTGTGAACCGGGTGCCGCCGGTGCACTGCTCCTCACATTTCTCGTAGGACGAAAACTCCCAGTGGCCGCCGCATGCATTCAGCGCCTTTGGATCGAGCCGAAGAGCGCAGAAGCACACTCGTCCTTGGTGCCAACAGATCGACGGATACCCAGCGCGGACATAACCAGCTCGATACGTCTCAGGCTGGGGAAGTCATGCCGCAACATCTCCCCGAAGAGGGAGCTCCAGTTGCCGTCACGCAGACCAATGAGATGGAAAGTCAGCGAACGGAGGCTCTCCTGGAGTCGAAGAATCAAATTGGCTACAATCACGCACGGCACATCGCGCGCAGCAGCGAAACAGAGGTCGGCGATGGGGGGAGAGTCGGCGCCTCAGCCAATCGCCGCCAACAACGACCAGCATCTGCATGTGGTCCGATCCCCAAACAGTCTCTGCAAACATGGGGCCGCCATTGCGAGGGCTAGCGCCAGCTCCGTGTCGTAATCTCCTACCATCCATTGCATGTCGAGGTCCTGCAGAGACGGGAACGTGTCCGAGGGGATAGCAATCGAGGGCAGCCGCCTTGCAAACTCGTAGCCTCTCAGATTCCGGAACCCGATGCGGAGCGTTTGGATGAGCCACGATCCGGTCGCCATAGCAGACAGGACGAGGCAGAGCACATTAGCTGGCGCAAGGCCCACGGCGACCCCGTTGGAGTCGGGATAGCGGCCCGGTCGATCCTAGACCTCGACCGTGTTGCAGTTGGCAAGGCGCCGCAGCATGTCCTGGAAGTCCCGGACCACCGCCACCGAGGAGAAGTCGCGCGGCGAAGGCGGCGCGTCCGGGCACCAGTCGTCTTGGACCATTCAGCCAGCGGCGCGCGAGTGATCGGTCTCATCGCACTCCGCCCGGACGATGCGCAGCTCGAGGACGCAGTGGCGGAATATCTCGTGGCCGGCAAGCGCCTCGAGCCTGCGCAGGCTGCCGTCCGAGAGATCCGTCTCGACGAGGCCGAACCAGGCCCAGCTGAAGCCAGCCATCGTCTTCCAATACAGGGACCGGCAGACGAGCCGCAGGGAAGAGAGCGTGTGCTTGTCGAGGCCCGAAATGCGCTCGACGAGCTCGGTGCTCAGCGTGTCCAGCATGCTGATGAGTCGATGGCGGCAAGACTAGGGGTCGACGAGGTATGCGTTTGTCGTTGAAGGAACGGGCGGGCTCAAGACAGCCCGTCCTGTGACTATATACTCGACGTAGACTGCGGCGGTGTGCAAAGGCCAACACCGTGGTTCATGAGGTTGGGTGCAACAAAGAGTCGTGAATGGCTGCACCTTTCGTTGGCCGCGAGAGCACACCCGTTTCCAACCCTTTTCGACGCTCCTTGTCCCACTCATGTTCACCGCGAGACGCAATACATGAGATCCTGCGCGTACAGATCCTGCGCGATTGCAACTTGCAAGCACCTCGGCCATAACGATAGATTGCCGGTGATATCGCTGTGTCGCCTCAAGCATAAAAGCTCCGCTTGCGTTTTTGCTGTCGTCTGTTAATGCAGTGACACTTAATCTCTGCTTGAGCAGGTTGATGTGAAGTATATCCAACACTTCACGCTATCCAAGCACAGATCCGTCGCTCGAACCCACCGCAGACATCACCAACACCACAGACCCGCCATTCCGGCCCTCGCCTAGGGCAGAAAGCAGAAGCAGCGGAATTTACAGTACAAGTCGCGGCACCAGGGAAGCAGTGTCGATTACCAGGTGGCGGCAACGGCGCCGGAGCATCTCCTCCTTTGCCCGTCGTCGCGTGACGCTCGCGCGTGACGTCACTGACGGATCGACAAGTTGCCAGTGGACGCGATGCAGCGCATAAAGCAGGATGACGGGCGTTGCGCCTCACGGTCATTGGCCTGATATAAATACGGCGCTTTCCTCTCGACGAGGTTGTAAGTCAAATACCGTCCCTCAAAGCCCAAGCCGACTCACCACCACCACCATGGCCATCACGACAGCAGTCTCCGACCTCTTCAGCTCCCTCTACGAGCTCGTCGCCTCCGTGCTGGGCGCCGCCTACGCCATCGTCACCAGCCTCGTCAACGCCGTCGTCGGCTTCGTCACGGGCATATTCTCCCTGGCGGGCGACATCGCCAGCGGCGCCGCCGACATCGCGGGCGGCGTGGGCAAGTTTGCGCTCGGTGCGTCGGGCGCGCGCTCCCCCTCTGTGTCCTGCGGCGCTGACTGGTCTCTCGCAGGAAACGTGTTTGTGCTTGCGGTCGGCGTCGCGGCGGCGCTGGCGTACGTGCGGTATACGTCGCGGGGGCAGCGGGTTGTGGCGGGCAAGAAGACGAACTGAGGTGGACTGGGCCCCTGGGGACGTACGAGTACGCTGGACGGGGCGGGATGTCAGGAGTATGAGATACCACCGCCTGCGGTTCCTTATAATACACGCGTTGTAGTCAAGCTATTCGTTGCATACCTCATGCTGCACCATATACCTCCTCCAACATCGGAATCCCCCACCGTCCCGTCTCACTCCCTGCGCAGCGCCTACTCGGCCTTGCCCTTGGCCCTCTTCTCGTCCGTCCCGTGCACCCAGTCCAGCACGCCGATGCCCCCGAAATACACGTCGAAACGCTCGTGGTGGCGGTCGTGCTTGCGCGCGGCGCCGACGAAGAAGTCGTAGCCGCTGTGCACCGTCGCCGTCTCGAGCAGCTGCCAGGCCACAAACGCCCACATGGTCAGCACGTGGGCGCGCAGGGCCAGCGGCGGCAGCGCCACGGGCAGCGTGTTGGCGAGGATGTGCTCGGCCGGGTGCGCGTACTGCGACGCAAAGGCCACGGGCGCCGTGAACCTGTGGTGCGTCTTGTGCACGCGCCGGTAGAGGAAGCGCACGTGGAACAGCCGGTGCGCGTAGTAGAAGAGCACCTCGCGCGCGGCGACGCACAGCGCAAAGTCGCGCGCGAACTCGCCGGCGCCCGGCAGCCCGGCCTCGACGCGGGCCACCGGCGATCGGCCCGTCGCGTACGCGGCGTACGCGAGGCCGACGTGCGCGGCCGTGACGAGCACCTGGTTGCGCGCCGAGACGGCGACGGCGTGCCTCACCTCGGCCGCCGTCGGCTGCTTCGGCGCTGGCTGGATCTTGTGGCGCGCCGAAAAGGCCGGCGCGAGGCGCTCGAGCGACACGAAGATGAGGCACGGCAGCCACCAGAAGACGACCTGGACGGCGAGGCTGCCGACGACGTCGATGGCGTGGGGGTTGTAGGCGGCCACAGCCTGCTTCCAGAGGGTTGCCGCCGCGTCCATGGCGCCGCGTGTAAGTGGTGTCTACTGTCTAGGCTGCCGAGGCGGGCGTCTGGCGTGGACGGTGAGACAGACGTAGGTGGCAATGGCTTGTTGTTGCACGACAGGGACGGCCTGGCGCGAATGACAGCGGCTGCATTGCAGGTTATATAACGTCGTCAGCACGAGCATCATATGCCTCGGCTCGTCCGCGCGGTGCGTCTTCCCGGAACGCCTCCGCAGCATCCCCCAGATTCCCCACACGTGGCTTACACGCCGCTCGGGACGCACCCGACGGCGCCGCCGCATCAGGTGCTTTCTGCGACTCGAGATTCATGAAGGCGAGCAAGCATGGCCTCGCCGCGGCACCGCATGCCAAGTGTCTGCCTACTCCGTCTCCGGCGTCAGCCCATCCGCTCCGCGCTCCCGGACGTCAGCCCACCCCCGTCCTCGGACGTCAGCCCATCGCCCCCGTGCCCCCGGACGTCGGCGCATCTAGGTGCCCCGTAGCGGCCGTCTCTACGCGCGCCATGCCCCTGCGAGCCACCGCTCCAGGATCTGGTAGCTGCCCTCGCGCACCCACTGCGGCAGCTCGTGGCCGGCGCCGTCGACCGTCACGAACACCAGGCGCCCGTCGGCCGTGCCCTTCCACTCCCCCGTCGCCGCGACGCCCGGCGGCAGCGCGCGCCACGGCCGGCTGCGGTAGTCGGCCTGCCCGCTCCACCGCACCTCGTCGTACGCGAGCTTGTTGCCCGGCGTGTTGCAGATCCAGTCGTCGTTGCCGTTCATGACCAGCACCTTGACGTCGCCGACGCCGTTGGGCTCCCGGTGCGCGTCCAGCACGGCGCCCACCTCGGCGAGCGTCGGCCGCCCGAAGGAGCCGCTCGCGAGGTACCGGTTCAGGATCTTGTCGCTGGTCGCCGAGAAGCCAAAGTCCGGCGCCAGGCTGAGCGCCGAGAGCGTGCGCGGCTGGTTGAGGTAGGCCGTGATGTTGCCGTCCTGTGGCCCGTCGCAGTCCTTGTTGTCGCAGCGGCGGTGGACTGGCGAGGGTGGTCAGCGGGCGTGTCCCATGCATGTATGTGCCTCCTCCTCGTCACTCACTGTAGTACGGGTCGCCCTCGTAGAACCACTCCGTCTGGCCGCAGTAGTCCAGCGCCGAGCCGCACTCCCACGGGTCGCCGTTCGTCACGCAGCCCTGCCGCAGCTTCCAGCACTCGGGGTAGTTGTCGCGCATGAAGTCGCACGCCGTCTGGTTCAGGATGCCCCGGCCGTTGTCGCTCACGCACAGCAGCTCGTAGGCGCCGAGGTCGATGGCGGGGATGTCGACCAGCGCGTTGACCAGGATCAGCGACGTGATGTTGCCGCGAAAGGCGCCCTTGGCCCCGTACCGCCGCGAGTCGAGCATGTGCTTGGCGTACGTCGGCAGGTAGTGCCCGCCGTACGACTCGCCGGCGAGGTGGATGGGCAGGTGAGCCTTGTCCGGGAACAGCTGCGAGAAGAAGACGTTGAGGAAGACCTGGAAGTCCTCGGCGCCGTCGAGGTCCTCGGCGGGGAGGAACTCGTCGCTCGACACGGACGAGAAGCCCGTGCCGGCGGGCTGGTCGAGGAACAGCACCGACGCCCTGTTGTTCCACGACCACGCGTTGGGCGTCGTCTCGTTCTGCCCGCTCGCGAGCCAGCAGGGGCCCATCTCGGTGAAGACGCCGTACATGGACGAGCTGCCGGGCCCGCCGTTGAGCCAGACGATGACGGGGTCCCGCTCCGGGTCGCCGCGGCTCTCGAAGAACCAGTAGAACAGCCGGTGCTCGTTGGTCACGTCCACGGTGCCGGTCCACTGCCGCTCGCCGCGCGAGGCGCAGATGGCGGCGTGCTGCTCGACCGACGTGTACTGCCCGGCCCTGAAGGGCATGGACCCGAGGTCCGCCGTGCTGCGGATCTGGTGCGAGAGGTCGAGCTGCGACCGCTCGACCTGGACGGGCTTGTGGCCGCCCTTGGGGGTCCGGCTGCCGTGCCCGACCTTGGCCAGCTTCGCGGCCGCGGAGCCGGCGAGGAGGCCCGCGGCGAGGACGGCTCGGGCGACGAGCATGATGCGATCCGTGCAGTCGTATTTGCTGTTCGAGGCGCTGCGCTGCTCGCGCCTCGCGCCGTCACGGCGGCCGCCACGTCCTTCTTATACGCCTGGCCGGCGCCGGCAAGCCTCCCTGCGATGTGCCACCGCGCATGATGGTGGTGGATGCAGGTTGGGGTGGCACCGCCGCTTATCTGGCCAACAAGGGCCCTCCATCTGGCAGCAACCGGCCGGCCTCCAGACGGGTCACGGGCAGGTGTTGCGTGGCAAAGAAGGCTTCCATTTGTTTTCTCTGGGGACTCGCGGATGACGACGGGAGCGGTGGCCTGCTGGTCGGCGAGTCGTCGCCTCGTTGTTCAACTGGCACTTTGGCGTCGACTTACACCGCCAGGCTCCAACAGCCAGGCCAGACCTCCTGGACCATCGCCGCCTGTCCAGCCGTGCAAGGTGCACTTGGTCGCTTGACTGCCGGCGGTACATGTATTCCCTCACAGGCAGACCCCAAAAGGAAACATAATACCTGAAACGAAGCTTCCCGGCGTCCTGTCCGGGCATGCAGGCACTCTCATGATCGCATCACGATCGCCCCGCTAGAGTGAGTCCGCTGACCAGGTGGCGTTCTCCCGGGCCACGGGACTGTCTCGTCACAATGCCCGTATTCGGCATCCGGAACCCTTCGGAATACTCTCCAACACGTTGATAACATCCCATCGACGCTCGTCGCTGACCAGCAAGCCAGCAGACAGCGCGTGGCCGACTGCTGTTCATGGCTGCAGCCAAGATAGATGTGCGACGTACGAGGTACTCGCACCTACGTAGGCGAATAGTGGCGTGGCCTCGTCAGGGCGCGCGGTGGCTGCATAATCAGAGCTGCCTATCTTTCTATCCAGGCAGTTTGCTCGCTTCCGGTTACACAAGCCGCCGGGAGACCATATCGATTGTCCCCGGACGCCGCCTGGTCATTGACACAGCGTCTGTCCGTGGTATCGACTAATACGAGTACGCATACAAGCAGTATGTCTCATTCTTTGTATTGCGCCTGATCTCAAAAGAAGCAAGGAAACCGGTGTAGTCGTTATATCATTACCCCAGTCGCACAGGACCTCCTCCGTTTCCCACGCCCCGAGTCTTCACCAATACATCGATCCGTCATACCAATATAGTCATGTCTATGCCGGGTCCACCAATATTAGTCCAACAAAGAAAGCCGTAGAATCCCACCTGGCCTCGGCCTGGCCCGACCTGACATGCCCGATGTTACACCAGAGCCTCTTCAAAATCCAATACATACTTCTGCTGTTTGCCCCGCTTCCCACCTTGTCTCTCTGTTGCAAATACATTGTTCAAAATTCTCAGGTCAAGGTGCTCAACATCGCCCGCATAAGCCTGGGGGGCGGTCCTGTACAAACCCAAGTCAGCCGCTTGCTCGGCAAAAGCCACTCAACTGTAACGGGGCGCACCTTCATCGGTATTTTGGCACGCTGATGGACATCCTACCTTTCTTGTCCTTCTCAATCCGCGGTGGCTTGGGCCCGGCGACCTGCCTCTCCACCCTTTCCTCGTAGATGACGACCTGGCCGTCTGGCAGCCGCTCGGTGCGAATGACTTCGCGCTCGCCAATTTCGCCCCTGGGCCGGTGCACCAGTTCTCGCTCGAGAGCGCGGATCTCGGCTCGGATGTCGCGGCCAGAGCGCGACCGCGATCGGGAGCGCTCGACTATGGGGCCGACAACAAGGTCGTCATGGTGGTGGTGGTGGTGGTGGTGCGAGTCCCAGCTCGACGTCGTAGCAGTTCGGGCTGGCGACGATTCTCGGATGAAGGTCCTGGTCGTGTCGACCACCTCAGCAGGCGCAGCGTTGACGATGACGGGCGCCGGAGGAGGGGGGGCGACGAAGACCGGAGGTGGAGCAGTCACTGCGGGAGGCGGCGGGATCGGCACCGGCGCCAGTGGGATGCATATCTCCTCCCTGCGCTCTTCGAGGATGTTGCCAGCCGAGGAGCGGGCGGCGGCGACCTCTTGGTCGGCTGAATAGAGGGTCAGCTTCTGGCGACAACCACAGCGGAAGTGGACCTACCCTTGTTATACTCTTCGCTGAGCTTGAGGAGCTCATCGATGTTATCTTGACCCAGCGCCTTCTGCACGATGATTGTGTTTCCCTAGACGATGTGTGAGAAAAGGCTTCAGGACCTGGGGCCTCGAGACACGCACCTCTTCGATAAAGGGATAGCTGAGATCGATCAGGGCCCGCTTGGACACCAGCCGCACCGGAATCTTGGTCTTCCCCTTCTTGGGGTACTCGCTGTGGACGGTGGTGCCCCCGCCGCTGCTGGACGAATGGCTGGTGGTCGTCGACGAGCGGGAGCTGCTGCGGTGGGTGTGCGTCCGCGTGGCGCGCGACTCCCGGCTGCGGTCTCGCCTCTCGCGGGACCGCACAAGCTCTCGCTCGTGGACCCGCTCGGGATACGGCCGGTACTCCTCATTGCCGTCGGCAACGTCGATGTCGTCGTAGAAGCCGCGGTCGGGATACCGCCGCGGCGGAGGCAGCGCCCGGGTCTTTGGCAGCGGGATGGGCGTGTACGGCGGCGCGCGGTAGTCGTCGCGGTAGATGTCCTCTCGTCGGGCGGGCGGAGGCAGCTCGTCCCGGTCGTAGAACTGCCGGAGCGGGCGACGGTCGAAGGTGTCGAGCGAGGACTGGCGGCGCAGGAAGGCCGGGCGACGAGGAGCGGCGTCCTGGTGGTACTCGCGGTCGCGCTCCCTTTCCATCACGACGCGGCGGTCGTAGTCTGGCGGCGGAGGCACCCGCTCCCGGCGCGGCTCGAAGCGCGGCTCGTCGTCGTAGTACCGCCGGTCGCGGACGTGGTCGTCCTCGTACAGCGGCCTGCGGCGATCATGCCGTTCGTCGGAGCGGTCGCGCCCGCGTCCGCCGCGCATGTAGTATCGGTCATCCTCGACGCGGTCGCGCTCGTAGGTGAAGCGGTCGCGGTCCCAGCGCTCGCCAGCCATGGTGGTACGGTTGAGGGCGGGGAAGCTGTCGCGGGGGAAACGTATGTGCGTGCGTGTGTGCCTTCAACGAAGACGGCAAATGTGACGGTGGACCAAGTCGCGTTGGCTCGCAGTGCTGACCGCTCGTTGGGCCGTTCAAGCGCAAAGCATGGAAATCCGAACGGGACAGGTGACGGATGAAATAGGTCGAGGCCAATCGAAGGCGAGTGTGGGCTGGCGGTCGGATGTGCGCAGCTGAGTCGGCGTGGACGATGACGTTGACCCTCGAGCCCCGCTTGGTGGGAGGATCCGGGTTTCGTGGCAGATGGGCAGCGGACAGCGGCTGCCTGTGTCTGTAGGGGGCTGCTGCTCGCTCGTATTTATACGGCCACCGGACGGAACTGCGCGTGACCCGCGACGCAGCGAATGACCCTTAGCCGGGAAGCCAGAGGAAGAAGCCTCTGGGGGAGACGGTAAGGAGCGTTGACGGTTGGGACAAACGGCGAGTTGAGCGTCCGCTAGAGCAGGCCAGATCTATACAAATAAGACTGCAGGCAATCGCTGAATATCAGGAGGTTGGGTCCCTTCTCGACGCCCGAGGTGGGGAACCGAACAACCTTGGCAGTTGGTGCTGTCACGATGCCGGGGTCGCCCAAGTCCCGATACCATCATGATGGCCGTTGCTAGCGAAGGGCTTGCATCCAATGGCGCTTCCTCCCGTTCGTGCCGTAGATTTTTTCTTCAACGCAATACTAATTACACACGGTCATGAGATCATGATATCACTTAGAGTTGCGGGAACGGGCCTCGCACGCCGCGGCGAGCCGATCCACATCCCCGTCCTCTTACCACAGCCCATCGGCACTCTAACGCCACGGCCGCGTCGCAGCCCGCATTCCGCAACTCCAAACCCAGGCTCCCTGGCCATCGCGACAAATCTTATCGCCCAGGCTGGTCTCACATGTTGCAACCTTGGCGGCGAATTGGGCAGCGAAATTGCCCCTTCATCTTCCTCTGGCAGTCGTAAAGGAGCAAGCAGGTCACGTACGGGGGTCTCGCCCAATGATACGCCGTGCTATCGGCGGTACTTCAATTACTAGCAGTCCGTGAGGACTCGTACTTCGTGCAGCTCTCTCAGATGTGCTCATCACGCACGAAACCGGCATTTGCGACTCCTCGCTTTCCCCCATTCCACGTAAACTTGTCCCCGCAGACGTCAGCGTGCGTCCCTCGGTGCATCAACGCAGATGGCGCCGCCCCCAAATCTACAGCCCGGCTTCGGCTTCGCCGATGACGTCGGGTACCGAAGTGGGCCTTGTTGGCGCCCGAGAAACCCAATACATCCGGATCCTCCATCTCCGTTCCCACAAGGCCCGGTTTCAGGCCCGACTCCCTTCTTTGTCTTCTTGCAGATTACCACCCCGTAAAGGGTACATATACTGAGCCGTTGAATTGTCTATGCGAACGACCTTGGGCCCCGTTGTGGAGTCGTGGAAACGTGGAGCCAGCCGTTCAACTCGAGTCTTCGACAGAGCAACAACTCATAACGTCAACACATTTGGACATGAAGCAAGCATCATATATTATTAACTTTTGCTCTCCTTTCCTACTTGAAGAACCACGGCAAGCACAGAATCGACCTCAGTCGTTCTCATCACGCTCTTCAAGCACGCTTCTCAAAATGGATCGTCCCCGGAACCTCCTTTCGCTCATCCGTCCGCGAATCGCACTGGCCACCTTGGACGGGCCACTTAGCAGCCCAGCTGGATGGCATTGGAAAACAGCGCATAGGTGTCGGCGTGGTTGAGGTTCTGGGCGGCAGACAGGCTACGGACAAAGTCGTACCCGTAGCCGCCGTAGTCGTCAGTGCCCTTGATCTGGCTCAGGTGGGTGGCCTCGTGGATGTTGGTGCCGGCCTTGTCCTGGACGTGGCAGCTGTTGGTCAGGTCAGGGAGGTCCTGGAAGTAGAGAGGGCAGTAGACCATGACGCTCTGGCTGGGGATGGTGTAAGCCAGGACGCGGCCTTGGCAGTTGTTGTAGGCGTCGGTGCAGTAGTAGTTGGAGACGCCGCTCGTGGTTGAGCTGCACTCGGAGGCGATGCGGCTGAAGACGGTCGAGACGGTGTTGCGGACCTGCTGGCTGGACGACTTGAAGTACTCCTGCACCTTGGTGGCAGGGCCCGAGGCAGCGGCCTGCTGAGCCCTGCGGGCAATGGAGACGCAGTTGCGCAGGGCGGTCTGGGTGACTTGGAGCTGCTGGCCGCGGCAGTCGTTCTGGACACGGGTGCGCTTGTCGTGGAAAGCCGTATGGGCAGCGGCTGCCAGGGCGCCGTCAACCTCGGCCTGGACCTGGTTGGAGACGTACGGGACTGAGCCGATGAGCTTGGTGCTCTCGTCGTCGGCGAAGGAGAAAGCGCCGTCCGCAAGGACGCCAAACTTGCCACCGGACGAAAGGTCGTGGACCTGGGCAATGTCAAACGTCACCTCGACGGACTCGCCAGCGGGAATACGCTGGAAGTCCTCCTCCTGGAGAGCCTCAGTGGAAATGCGGAGACGAGCACCCTGGAAGCTGACAGGCTGGTCTGCAAGCACATGAGTATTGGGTCGTTTGAGGCCGTGGCTGGAGAAGATACATACCACCAGAGAAGACCTTGGCCTTCTCTACAGACGTCTGGTCAAGAATGCTGCCAGTCTTGAGTACCTTGAGGTTGTTTTTGCCCGTGTTAGTGAAGGTGGCCTTGACCTCGGAGTTGCCAAGCATCTCAATCTTGACCTCGAGAGGAGAGGGAGCCCGCTTCTCGGCTGAGGGAGCGGCCGCAGCCAAGGCGACGAGAGCAACAAGACCGGTGAAAGCCTTCATGGTGGGCAGAGAAAACAGGAAGAGGGGTTTGGACCGGGAGGTTGAATGATACTGTGATGAGGGGATGGAAGAGCCATTGTCGACAGGGAACCTTTCGATCCTTTATAGATTCGCGACGGCCCTTGAATAGCCTCAAAAGAGAACATTGTTGGGTTCAGCGGTCAGGGTCCAGGTAGCTGATGCGACTTTCCCATTGTCGCAATAAGTCCGTGGCATCTGCCGTCGGGGTGGAGGCTGGTCTGGATGTCATTGTGCTCCATCTCCACCCACTTAGGGACGGTCAACTGTAAGCTTAGAATAGTTGCGGCACGTGAGTCGAATTATGGAAGGGCACGGCGCGTTTCGTTCTCTCTGTTTTCTTTCAACACCTTGTTTGAGCCCCTTCGGAAAATCATGAGTGAAGTGCGTTGCTGGTGAGCTCAAGTATGGAAATGCAGCGACAATTTTTCTTCAAAAATCCCATCGCTAGGAGGAGACTCTGCCGGTGGCATCAACGATAATAGGACGAGGCTCTGATGTTGCTCCATTCTAGATCAAGCAGGTGACTGTGTTGCCCCAACGTTCGAGCTCCGATGGCATGATGCTCTATCCTGCTCCGCAAGGCGAAACAGCGCCATCACCGAGTACTTGCATAGAATGGATTCCCTCCGGGAGGGGAGCCAGATCCATGGCTCATTCGGGACCTGGGGTTGATATCCTAGAACGCCGTCTAGCCGCGGCCGAATCACGGGTGAAGACGGCCACCATGAGCGCTAAGTCCGGTCCGGCTCCGTCTCTTCCCAAGCCATTGTCAAAAGGGAAGGAATCGAAGTAATAATTTTCGACCGATATTGCGCCAAGGACAGCACAATCGAGACAAGCCACGCGCTTCCAACTCTGCAACGACCCTAGCGATCGAGAACCGAGGTTGAAAGGGGGCAGTGCGACGTTGATGCGACGGCTGCCCAGGCGCGGCCGGAGTAACGGAATTGATGGAAGCAGACGACAGAGAAGAACAGTCAGCCTTAATCAAGGCACTCGATGCGACTAGCTGCGGGAGATATGCCGCCTTGCTATGGGGGACAGCTCCTCGTTGTCGATTTTGGGGCGGCGTGAGCAGAAAGCGGAAGTAAGGGTTCAACTTGAGGCCGGGAACGTTATGCACACACGGCGATGTTAACAATTCACCGAGCTGCCGATTACGACTAGTTTAAGTCAGCGGCTGCCCACACCGGCGAGGAGTTGGTGGGACAGACGAGTTTCAGAACCACTAACCGGCAGGTCAACAGAGGTTCCACGTCAAGCTCCATTGCCGACTGGCAGAGCCAGATGGATGATCAACAGAGCCCTATGGCCCCGTCTGCGCCCCAGTCTCGGTAGCGAACCAGGCTTGCAGTTGGAGCCTCGGAGGACTCGAAGAGAGTCACGTTCGGATGGTCAAAAATGCCATACAGTGTCCCCTCTCCGGGACGTGCGCGATGCTCCGTACAGATGACTCAAGTCAAAACATGCAACGAGCCGGAACGCGTGAAGACCAGTGAGCTAATGTTTGCGTGTCGCCACACATGAACACCAGTTGGCCAGAGGAAGGCATCGTCCGCACTTCGTGCTCGAGGCGCCATGGTCGGACGAGTCCACGTAGGTGGGTTCACTCCGGTCTCGAAATACCGGGTTCACCAGAGTTGGGATCCTGGGCACCGCGTGGTGGAGGATCGGAAGCGCATGGAAGCTCCGCAGAATGTTGCTGTACGAGTATGTACGGAAGGAGAATGGAGTACAGACTAGGAAGTTTCTTCCATTGGGCAAAAGCTGGGGTTCGGCGAATCGCAACTGCCGACTGTCTTGCAGCAGGATGGAGGCGGCAGGTGCTGGACCTTGTCGGGTTGCAACTGCCCCAAGTGGACTCGGTGGACTTTGGAACGCATTCCCGTGGTTCGCGAGCGAGTCTGGCGCTGGAGCCCTATGGACGTCGTATCGTGTGGAACGCGCTGCCCAGTTTGTCAGGGTCCGCCCGTTGCAGATCGCCGGGGAAAGCTTTAGAGACAACCGTACCCATAGAGTCCAGAGATGGAGCCGCGAAGGCTTACCTTCCCATCCGGTCCATGGCGCTTCATCTATCTGTCGCCGCCGTGGTTGCAGCCACGCAACTAAGACCCGTCACCGGAACTAGGGGCCGCAGTACGATCAAGACGGGGGCAGCCTCTTGCGATACTCTGGTTCTTGGTCTATTATCGTCGACTCGCATTCTCGTTGCAGGCGGCAACGCTCTGCGGGTCGTTCAGCGACTTCTGACGCCAAGCACCCAATCCAGCAGCTCATCACTACCCAACCAAACGATATCACATTTCATGGGGATTAAGAGCTCCGTGCGGAGGGGAGAGAATGTGGAACGACATATGGCCATGTTGGCCATCTATTATGTCGGCTGCCCCTCAACTTGGCTTGACCTGCTTCTTGGTTGAGCTCGCCGTACCCTGACTTGTGTGGCACCTTGCAGCTGTATTGCAGCCGGTGCATCCCTTCTCTGATTAATGTCACGTGGGCCCTTGCGACGCACGGGAAGTCGTCGTAGAGATACATGTTGCCGTCACGCGCCTCGCTGTTCACTGAGAATTGGGAATATGACACGGAGATGGTGGTTGCAACTTGCAGGGCTATGGCAATAAGATAGAACCTTTCGGGGCTCGTCTTCGCCCCCTTGATAGCCCAGAAGTACCTGGCTTGCGAGAGAGACGGCTGGAGTGGATAGGGGTCCATGTTGGTAGTAAAGCTGGAACAGTCGACAGCTGTTCGCATGTCTTGGGCGACTCCTTCAACCACAGGCAAAACATCTTTAATTCGGCCACGCTGTATCTCGATCTTCGTGCCGCGGATAGCGAACACCGGCTCCTGGCATCTCTACGACCTCCGGCTATCAGCCTCAAGATCGGTGCATCATCGCCTCCAGTGTTCTCAATGACGGAAGTGCCGGCTTTGCCGTCCTTCTTCTGGTCCTCCCTCTTCTGGGTCATTCTTGGGTGTCGCATAGAGCTCGCAATCCACACATCCACTAACGAGCCCATGGAACTTCCTACTTAGACTTGTTCCCATGGGAGGCGAGCCACGGATCTTCCAGCAACTCTTTAGCCGTCGCTCTCTCCTCTGGGAGCCAGCGCAGCATTCGTCTCAAGAAGTCCAGGAAAAGCTCTTTATCTTCCTCAGCAATGCAATCCGGGACCTCATTTGCTAACTGACGGTGCAAGGGGATTAAACCGCCGTGCATGAATTTGCCTAGAAACATATTAGCTACCATTCGGCTTATCAGCTCTCAGAGCTTACCATCAGCAAAGAACGGGCCACCGAAGTAGCCGGCGGCGTTTTTGCACAGCACTCCTTCAGGGTTTGGAATCTCTGGCTTCCAGCGCCAATGTCGCATGTCTCTTTCTCGCTGAAGCAACGCCGGCGGGACAGGGCCAATCAGCGCGATCATCTCGGCGAGGTGATACGCAGCATTGTATGGCTGCTCCTTGCTATGTCGGCCGAGGAATAACTCCCACCCGGCTAGGAGATCCCATAACTAGCCCCGATAAGCATCGACGGAATCCCTGTAGGCCAGGAAATACTAACCATGACTCCAAAATTCCAAATGTCGGCACTGTATGACCAGCTCGTGCCAAGCAATACCTCTGGCGCGTGGCAGTGACAGGGCTGAATAGGGTGAATGAGTGGTTGCACGCCGTCTCCCCGTTGTGCTAGCCCGAAATCTGCAATTTTCGGCGCCATATTTCGGAGATGCTCTTCCTGGATGTCGCCAAAATCATTATGGCAAAGGTATACTGCATGGTCCCCGATGAGCTTCCGAGGCATCGGATTTTGCGACTCAGCCTTTACGAATCGCTCGATGACTGATGGGTGTTCAAAGGACATAAGAATGTTATCCAATCTAAGGTCTTTGTTAGTTGTATTAGTATAAGTATCCACGCTAGTGAACATCCATAGAGCTTTATTACCAGTATGAATGACATGACACTCCGAGTGAAGGTAGTCGAGGTTGTATAGCATAGCGCGGATGTAGAGTTTGAACAGTAGGAGCCCTGTACGAGTTACCTTGTCTGCTCCAAGTCGTCGCCTGAATAAGTAAAGCGGCTCCCTCATCGCCTCAAATACCAGACAAATATGCGGCCCTTTCGGAGACTCAATCTTGAAATGGTCGATCGCTGTTACCATCATGTTATGACCCCAATGGTTCTTGTTGGCGGCAGCGCTGCCGTCAGATCAATCAAATCAGATTTGGGTTAAAATCTGATCTGAACTGATAGTTTTCAGTCCATATCTGATCTGATTGATTGATT
>JALHCA010000024.1:0-24031 GCA_024340505.1 Tolypocladium nubicola
CTCCCTGATGCGTTGGCAGTACATACATACACTGTACTTCGTACTCCCTACATACATCTCCCTACATACACAAAACTACTCGTAAGGGGGGGGGGGGCCTGTCCGTTTACAGTAGAAATGACCCTGAACCGGTGAGCAGCGTGGCGAAACCCCCGACCAGGGCAGAGGGCTCCAGCAGCTCCAGGAGGCGGCGCTTGTCGACGTCCTGCAATGCTGCGTTGGCCAACGCATCAAAGTGGTCCGTGTGCAGTAGCCAGCCCAGCCCAGCCTTGTCATGCCAGCACAGTCAGTCGATATTATACCAGTCCCTCCCTCCCCAGCGCCAGCCGTCTCCGATGATTTCTCTCGTCTTCTTATTGCTTTCTGAGTCCTCGTTGCTCAGTTGCATGTTTTCTCCGTTTCAACCTCTGTCTCAGAGGGCCTGCTATGGCTGCTGGCCTTCCACGTGGGACATCGCCATCTGCCACCCTCCACCTCAGTTTGTGGTGGTGCAGGCATGAGGCACGGTCACCAACCCTTCACCCATTACTTCCATAACGATACCTGTCCATGGTTGTCAAGAGGCTACCTATCGCTCATCATTCTTCTCCATCCCTCGTCGTTGCAAGACAACATCGCCAGTCATTTCACTTCCCACTCTCCCCGTCCTCTTGGAACCGACACACCCCCCATGTCCACGTCGCACTTAATCCAATAAGGAAACATAACTAAGCCAACAAGGCACCGGGAAAGAGATGACATGGCAAGTATGGGCGAGTGCCTGTATGCCGCCTGGCCCGGCTCCAGCTCCCCTTCTACTCCTGCTTGAAACCTCGCTATGCTCCAACCCGCGGATACCAAAAAGGACCAAAACAGCCATCCCCAGCAGCTGGCCCTGCACCCATGGCCCCGCCGCGTTGTGCGCTTTCGTGAGTTCGTGAGAGAGGGAATTTATATCTGCCATCGTCGAAGCCTCCAGGCCAGTGCCGCAACTGTCGCGCTGCGTCGCCGACACAGCCGTGTCTAGTAGCCACGGCAGCCTGCAATTATAAGCCTCCGTGGGGGGAGGGCCATGCCCTGCGGCAGAATCTTTCGTCGTCAATATCGTTCGTCATCATCATCAGAGGGAAAAGGAAGCCGAGCCCTGCCGTCTCAACAAGAGGTACAGTATGACCCTCTCAACGGCCGGCCCACTTCACCAGAAACTGGACCACGGCGTCGAGATTCGTCTCCTCCTTGGCGCTGATGCCATAGCAGCACACCTCGCGACCCTGGATCACCTTCAAGTCCAGCTCGTCAATCAGCTCGTCCACTGACAGCTTCTGCGGCAGATCAGACTTGTTGCCCAGCACAAGCAGCGGGATCCCGCCCAGTGACGGATGGGCCATGAGCGCGTGGAGTTCATCTTTGGCTTGCGGGATCAGCGCTACGTCGGCAATGTCTACGATGAAGACAATGGCGTTGACGCCCCGACAGTACCTCTCCCACATCGACCGAAACCGCGGCTGGCCACCTATGTCCCAGCACTTGAGCGTAACATGGCCCCGTTGTACGCGCTTCATGTTGAACCCGACGGTGGGGATCGAGCTTCACAGGATCCTCGAGTCAGCGGATGCAATCACATCGAAGACAGTAGGCTGCAAAGCATAGGCTTGGCGTGAGACCACACCTGCCATCGTACGGCAGAGGATATGCTTACTCGAGGGTGAACTCTCCGCCCTGCAAGCAAAGCCTGACGTTAGCCACGGCTGCGAATGGCTGGAGGGGGACGCGGGCTTACCGCCAGCACTCGCAACAACGATGTCTTGCCGGCATTCTGCAGACCAACCAAGGTCACCTCCATCTCCATCGCCCTAGTTGTCGCAGGGTCAGCGCACGTGTCAAAAGGCAGACAGGCGGCCGGGGGGAGGGCTCAGACTCGGCCGGCTTGTGGCTCGGAGCTGTGCAGCTGCGTGTGGCCACTCACCAGAATGTCCGCAGAAGCCAATCGTACACCTTCCGGAACAGCCCTGCCATGTTGAGGTCGAGGATCGAGCAACGTCTAGGAGCGATCGAGGCTTGAGCTTCCACGACGGTACGGAATCGGGTAGACGGTGCGAGTGGCGCGACGAAATACGCCTGGCCGAGAGGAAGACGGCAGCGCGACTTCAGGACTAGACGACGGGAGAGGGGTGCGATGCATTAATCAAAGGACATTAAAACTGCCGGTGGCGCCGTTGCTGGATCGAAGGAAAGACAATAAAGTTACGCCGTTTCGGATGCAAAATGGACTGCTGGTGGTACGGTGGGGCCCTGGGCGAGCTCGTTGCTCTGCTCGACGACGGCCGTCTCGAGCGTCGGCGTGCGGTTGCGCTGT
Organism: Tolypocladium nubicola; assembly: GCA_024340505.1. Lineage (NCBI taxonomy): Eukaryota > Fungi > Ascomycota > Sordariomycetes > Hypocreales > Ophiocordycipitaceae > Tolypocladium > Tolypocladium nubicola. The sequence goes on from JALHCA010000024.1 coordinate 2,336, forward strand.
GTAATACGAGAGAGGGAGGAGGAGGGGAGGAGGAGCTGTCGCGCAACGACGCCGGAGCTGTAGCAAAACGGCTGCGGACGGAGCAGAGCGGGTGCGAGAGAGAGGTGATGCTTGGAGTGAAAGCACGACGAGGACCGAAACCCCACTCGAGACGGGATGGCGGGCACCAGGCAGGGTACCAGGCTTGGGGCGGGGACGACCCGTGCCTCGAGGGCGAAGGTAGCGTCGGCACCGTCGATAGCGCGCGAGGCCTCAGGCGGTAGACAGGCGATGAGGTTGGTAGCACTTGCGAGCACGCACTCCCGTAGCGTACCCCAAGGTAGGTAGCTATGCGACAAAGCAGGATACGGTATGTGTGTGTCTGTAGCGTCAGGTATCGCTGCAATGGCCGTCGGTGTGCGTGTGCGTGTGCCTTTGTGTAGTTCGAGTGGGAGAGCGTCCGTGTGGTGTCTTTCGAGTCAGACCCTGCCGCCAATGACGGCTAACCGCTGTACCCAGTTGCAGCGTTTCATCCGTTTGCTGAACCAGGGTGGTGATCAACGCGCAGCGGCCGGGGTTGGCTTGTATTAACCTCACTTCTGGCTCGCTCACAGACGGATACGGACCTGGGGCGACTCGTTCTGGTGCCGGCGGCTAAATCATCCGCAGCCGCAGTACGTAGCAGGTGCTGGCAGCTGCTGGATCGGGCCTGCAAGCTGCGACGGGTCGAGGGAAAGGTCGGGAACGGTGCAGCACGGTCGTCGCGGCGCTGCAGGGCCTCGACGGGCTGCTGTCTCTGGTGCTGTTTTGTTGTTGGTGGCTGTCCGGCGCAGTTCGTGGTCTGTTGTCAGGCGTGGCTGTTGGGAGGCGACGTGTGAAGAGTGAGGGCGAGAATCTTGCCTGAAGAACTCGGTGCTGTTGGCCTGATGGGGGTGGCCAAGCGCCGCCTGCCTTCTTACAGCAGTGTCGCAGGCAGTGGATGGGACCGAGGCGCGACGTCGACAGCCCGACGTCAAGCTTCCAGCCTCCAGCGGAAGTTGTTGCAGAGGCCGTCCCGGGCTTACCAAACAAGGCGCGCGGAAAGAGACGGGAGCTAATTGGGGGCCGCAGAGCATGTGATGGAAAAGCCAGATGTACTTCGTACGGAGCTGAAGAGAAGAACACGGAAAGGAGAGCGTGGATTGAACGGCGGTTGAGACTTAAGCTAGGCACCTCAGCCAGCAACGATCAGGCCAACAACCTTCCCCATTGTACGCTGGACCACCGGTATTCATGTACCTACCAAGCGTCGGACGGTGTTGGATCAGAGCCGGCGCAGTCACAGGCAGGTGACGTGAGTGAATGCTTGGCCTGCTGTAGGTTCTGCAACCTGCATTCCCCCCAGCCGCGCAAGGCTTGGATGTCAGCTGTATGATTGCAGAATATGCGTCCGCATCACGCTCAGGTCGTTACGGCACCCGTCTCTGCAGCTGAGGAGTGCATACACATGGTACATATGGCAGGGTCGGGGCCTGGCGTGCGGAAATGCGCTGCGATGCGTTGCAGGTTGGGCTGCGAGACGCATGTCGTACCTCGTGCTAGCCGACCGCTGTGGTTGGTCATAGCTCAGGCGTTGGACTGAGCCGCCGTCACGGGGAGCGATGCATGTTAGTTGTGGTGTGCGAGGGGCGGGGATCGGTCGAGATGGTGGTGGGCGAGGCAGACGGGCGCGAAAAACGGCAACAGCCGCGAGACAAGGCCGCCACAAACTGGGCAGGCCGCCACTGGCGGAGAGGATGCCTTTAGCTGCCTAGGTACGCAGTACCCTTCTCTGGGGTGGGTTTAGCACGGCGGCGCTGGCCCTTGGGCGCTTCTGATGGCACGCATGAGCGGGCATCCAGATGACTTACACATGACCGGCGGTCCAAAGAACAAGGAACCCGCAGGCAACCTGGAAGGCAGGTAGGCAGCCGCCTGGAAGGGAGGCTACCCAACGTGGAGGATATCCAGCCCTGTTGAGCTGAGCGGTAGGCAGCAGCAGATGATCTACGCAGACATTCCGCATGACGGCTGAGGCGAGAATCTCCTCTGCCGTTGAATCATCCAGTTTGCCTCCGTGTCTCCCGTCCCCCCATATTGCTCCCATAATACGCTGTGGTTCCCACCCGTCGTGGCATCGGTGCAACGCCGCGACGGCAATGCCCCAGCGCCTCGAGGTTGCGAGACAATGCGCTGAGACACCGATGCTCAGGGCTGTCATTTTCAGGGCCTTTATTGGCTCATTGCGGCCCGTCAGTTGCCCGCCACTCCAGTCGCTTCGAGATTGCGCTTGCGCAGTTGCAGGGACCGTCTGGAGATGGACCGTCGACGCCCCGCTCCGGAGCTTATCGATAAGCTGCCTCATGTGACCTGGGCTTATCGGCAACTTTTTTTTTTTTTTGCGATAACAAGGCCTATGCCGCGGATTCTCGATAGCTTCAATTTTTGCTATAGAAACAGCCCATCTTGCCGACAGCCCCGGCCTGCAAACAAGCGCTTCAGCAAACCCTGAAGCGTTGGACGCCTCAGTTGAGCTGGGAGTCGCAAAATCCCCTCCATACTTGACCCACCTCGGCGAGAAAGCTTCAAGCCCCCCGGCTTTCAGGTACTGCAGCACGTCGCTGTAGTCACCACGGATCATGGCGCCTTCGGCCACAGAGACGCAATGGGACCACGAGTACAACACTCTGCGCCGCGAGGACCTGTTTAGGAATCCTCCGACCGACCACAGCGCCTATCCGGCTCTCCAGTTAGCCATCGACCCTCATATCGAATCCTTCAACGGCATCTTTCGTGATGATGGCAAGCTGGGCTTGCTAGCGCATGGCTTAGCGGACATTGGCACCAAGACCTTTCTCGACGGCGACGATAGGACGGGACCCGAGGGAAAGAACCGGATCAGCATACGTATCAAGGACGTGACTCTGCAAAAACCGCAGGTCCCGCCCTCCAACAAGAATGCCCGCAACAGGGAGATTCTCCCGGCGGAGTGCAGAGAGCGGCACGTCACCTACAGGGGCCGCCTGTCTGCCACATTCGAATACACCATCAATGGCGGCGATACCATGGAGTTTGTACGAGAGCTGGGGCAGATGCCCATCATGATCAAGGTAAAGGCTGCCGCAGCGCCTGGTTTGTCTTGCCCGCGACTTTGCTGACCGGGTCCAGTCGAATCGCTGCCACCTAGAAAACAATTCCCCTGCCCTCCTTGTCCAGCGAAAGGAAGAATCCGAAGAGCTTGGTGGATACTTCATCGTCAACGGCATCGAAAAGATCATCCGAATGCTCCAGGTCAACAGGAGAAACTTTCCCATGGCGATCTACCGGCCCAGCTTCCAAAACCGTGGCGCGGGATACACGCCCTACGGTATTATCGTCCGATCCGTCCGCCCAGACGAAACATCGCAGACCAATGTGCTGCATTACCTGAACGATGGAAACATCACTTTTCGCTTCTCGTGGCGAAAGAACGAGTATCTCATCCCAGTCATGATGATTCTCAAGGCCCTGGTGGAAACCAATGATCGCGAGGTTTTTGAGGGGCTGATTGGTCCCATGGGCTCAAAGTCAACCGAAAACACTTTCCTCACGGATCGAGTAGAGTTGTTGTTGAGAACGTACAAATGCTACGGTCTGTATAGCAAATCAGCCACGCGCGCCTACCTAGGTGAAAAGTTTCGAGTCGTTCTCGGTGTCCCGGAGACTATGTCAAACCACGACGTGGGCACCGAGTTCTTGCGCAGGATCGTTCTCGTCAACCTCGGTAATGTTGATGTGACGGAGAAGCAGGACAACGACAAGTTCCGCATGCTTCTCTTTATGGTCCGGAAACTCTACGCCCTGGCGGCCGGCGAATGCGCTGTGGACAACCCCGATGCTATCCAGAACCAGGAAATTTTGCTTGGCGGGTTCTTGTATGGACAGATCATCAAGGAGAGACTGGACGAGTTCCTCAGCGTCGGCGTTCGCGCATCCTTGAGAGACTATCTCCGCAGGAATCCGACGGTTCCTTTTACGTCGGACGAATTCCGCAAAGAGTTTCCAACCACGATATTCAGGAAGGCCAACGAGAACATCGGAAATGCCCTCGAGTACTTCATGTCTACCGGCAACCTCCAGAGTCCCTCAGGCCTGGACCTGCAGCAGACGGCCGGCTTCACGGTCGTCGCAGAAAAGCTCAACTTTCTGCGATTCATCAGTCACTTCCGAATGGTGCATCGTGGTGCCTTTTTCGCCCAGCTGAAGACGACGGCCGTGCGAAAGCTGCTGCCAGAATCTTGGGGCTTCATGTGCCCCGTCCACACGCCCGACGGTTCACCCTGCGGTCTCCTGAACCATCTGGCTCATAAGTGCAAGATCATGACCCAGGCGCTCGACGTCTCCGCGCTGCCCGCGCTGGCCACGGAGCTGGGTATCGTGCAAACGTCGTCTGCCTCGACCGAGGAGAGCGTGGTTGTCATGCTGGACGGCAGGATTCTCGGGTGGTGTACCCCCAACGAGTCTCGTCGTATCGCGGATTGCTTCCGCTACTGGAAGGTTGAAGGGACTCATGGCGTCCCGCTGCATCTAGAGGTCGGATATGTGCCGCCCTCGAATGGTGGCTCATATCCCGGCATCTACATGGCCTCGGCCCCGTCTAGGATGGTGCGGCCGGCCAAGTATCTGCCTCTGCAAAAGGAGGACTTTGTCGGCCCCTACGAGCAGCCATACATGTCGATTGCTGTCGTGCCGCAAGAGATCGAGTCCGGTCAATCTACTCACGTTGAGACTGAACCGACAAACATGTTGTCGATTCTGGCCAACATGACACCGTTTTCCGACTTTAACCAATCGCCCCGAAACATGTACCAGTGTCAGATGGGCAAGCAGACGATGGGAACGCCGGGCACTGCGATCCGGCATCGAACCGACAACAAGTCATACAGGATCCAGACCGGACAGACGCCCATCGTTCGTGCGCCCCTCCACAACACCTACGGCTTCGACAACTTCCCGAACGGCTTCAACGCCGTTGTTGCCGTCATCTCGTACACTGGCTATGACATGGACGACGCCATGATCATCAACAAGTCGGCACACGAGAGAGGCTTCGGTCACGGTACAATCTACAAAACCAAGAAGATTTCACTCAAGGATGACTCGAGGACAAAGGCCACCAAGAGCGTCACCAAGGCTTTCGGATTCGCCCCCCACAGCTTCGTCAGTTCCTCATACCAAGGAATGCTGGACGACGACGGGCTGCCGTATGTTGGCCGTTTGATCCAAGACGGCGATGTCATCTGCGCGTGGCACACGGTCACTGCAGACTACAACGGAAACCTGGTCAACCTGGATGGCATCACCCACTACGAAAAGTACAAAGACTCCGAAATTGGCTTCGTCGAAGAAGTCCGGCTGATTGGTGCGGAAACGGGGTCGGAGCCTCTGCAGACCATCTCCGTCAAGTTCCGCGTCCCGCGTGCGCCTCTTATCGGTGACAAGTTTTCATCTCGTCACGGACAGAAGGGTGTGTGCTCGCAAAAGTGGCCGGCCGTGGACATGCCCTTTTCCGAGTCCGGCATCCAGCCCGACATCATCATCAACCCGCACGCTTTCCCGTCTCGAATGACGATTGGCATGTTTGTCGAGTCTTTGGCGGGCAAGGCTGGCGCGCTGCACGGCCTGGCCCAGGAGTCGACACCGTTCAAGTTTGACGAGCAGAACACGGCGGCAGACTACTTTGGGCACCAGTTGATGAAGGCCGGGTACAGCTACCACGGCAACGAGCCCATGTACTCGGGCATCACGGGAGAGGAGCTCGGCGCGGACATTTACGTTGGCGTCGTCTACTATCAGCGACTGCGACACATGGTCAACGACAAGTACCAGGTGCGAACAACGGGCCCGGTTGTGCCCACGACGGGCCAGCCGATCAAGGGCAGAAAGAGGGGTGGTGGTATCCGCGTGGGAGAAATGGAGCGTGATGCGTTGCTCGCCCATGGCACGGCATTTTTGCTGCAGGACAGGTTGCTCAACTGCTCCGACTACTCCAAATCGTGGATATGCCGGCGCTGCGGATCCTTCCTGTCTGTACAACCGACCGTGTCACAGTTCGCGCCGGGGAAGAAGAAGGCGCCGAGCATGGTTCGCTGCCGCAACTGCGCCACCAGGCTGGACGAGACGGAGGGCATCGACCTGACGGAGATCCAGGGCGAAATCTGGGAGGACGGGGCGGGCGGCTGCTGGGTGGGAGGCGACCAGACGACACAGGTGGTCGTTCCAGGAGCGCTCAAGTTCCTGGACGTGGAGCTGGCCGCCATGGGCGTCAAGCTCCGGTACCGGGTGAACAAGGGAGACGAGCCTCGCAAGGGCCCGATGGTGCCGATGTCGACGCCGAGATTAATAAAAGCATAGGGGGAGTGGCGTGCATGTATTTAGAGAGGTGTTGGGTTCACTATACGGGCTTATTGCTGGCATACCCTCTAAAGGGGAGATATTTTTGCAATTGTATTCGAGTTGAATCATCCGACGCCGTCGGTCCCGTCATTCATGTCCATAGTCTAGAGCACCATATCTACACTTGTTCATCTCTCTGTCCACGTCACTCGTTCATCTCTCTGTCCACGTCGACTTCGCCCCAGTACGGCTACACTAGAACTCACCGGGCTTCTTCATCTGGCCCAGCGCCCTGCGCCCAAACCTCTTCGTCCTGCTCGCGTCCCTGGCGTCCATCTCGACGGCGCTCCTCCGCTTTGCGCCGGCGGCGGCGTGCGGCTTCGCGGCCTTGATGTCGCCGCAGTCGGGCCTCTTGAGCTCGTTGCCGAAGGTGTCGGCGGCCCAGATGAGCACGCCGTTGGTCCAGCCAAAGCCCTCGACGACCTCGTACTCGCCGCCGCCGCCGGCCACGTTGGTCGAGTTGTCGTTGTACTTTTCGAACATGATGCCGACGTCGCTGTCCGACAGGCCCTCCAGCTTGGGCGTCGCGCTGGTCGAGCCGCCGGTGGCGTACCAGGTGCAAAAGGTCGAGTCGAGATAGCGCTGGGCCAGCGTCAGAGCCATGGCGCGGACGTCCCGGTAGGCTGGGTCGTCGTCGCCAAAGGTCGCGGGCGTGTTGAGCAGGCCCTCCATGAGCGGGTGCATCAGGGACGGCCACACGTTGGGCTGGTCCCATTGCTGCGAGGTCCGGTAGTTGGTCGCGGGGATGCCGCCGGGCCGGCGGGCGAGATACTCGGCGACGCGCGCGTAGGCCGTCTTGACGGCGTAGGGGTTGTTCTTGAGGTACTTGGGGGCGGCGCCCATCCAGAAGGGGAACAGCTGGGCGACGTGGAAGAAGACCTGCTGGCCGGCAGGCGCCCCGGCGTCCTCCCGCGCCGTCGTGTCCTCGTCGGCGGGGATGTAGACGTCCTGGGCGGACGAGGTCAGGTTGTAGTCGAAGTAGCCGTAGAGCGTCTCGTTCCACATGACGGCGTGCATGGCTTCGCTGCGCTTCTCGGCCAGGTCGGCCCACGTCTTGGCGGCCGTCTCGTTGCCCCGGAGCTCGAAGAAGCGGCCGATGGCGAGCTCGTTGCCGTAGAGGATGGAGTTGAGGCACACGGGCACGACGCTGCTGGTGCAGAGCGAGCGCAGCGGGAAGTAGACGTCGCGCGCCGAGTCGGCCGGGTTGGCGAGCCAGCGGCTGCTAAAGTCCCAGCCCGTCTCGGCCGCGGAGGCGAGGTCGGCGTAGAGCGCGGCGCGCTGCGAGTCGTCGAGCTCCTTGACCTGCGGGTAGATGATGCCCGAGGTGGCGTAGTAGGAGGCGTTGGTGGCCTGGTTGTAGTCCTCGCGGAACGACTCGGGGCGCGGCTGCGTGTTCTTGACGTCGTAGCGGTTCAGCGTGAAGGTCCGGCCGCCCTGCTTGACGTCGACGGTGCGGTTCGTGGTCCAGAAGGCGTGCTCCTTGACCAGCAGCGGCAGGGCGCGGTCGAGGATGGCGGTGTCGTTGGTGTGCTCGATGTAGATGCGGACCATCTGCGAGAGCATGGGCGGCTGCGAGCGGTTGAGGTAGTAGACGCGCGCGCCGTTGGGGATGAAGCCGAACTGCTCGACGAAGTCGAGGAAGTTCTCGATGGTGTTCTTGGCGATCTCGGTGAAGGAGCCGCGCGTGCGCAGCAGGCCCTCGAGGATCCAGTACGAGTCCCAGTAGTAGGGCTCGCGGAAGCGGCCGCCGGCGATGACGAAGGTGCGGTTCACGGGGATGAAGCTGTTGGGGCAGTCGGCGCAGCTGGTCGACGAGCCCGAGTACGAGCGCGTCAGGTCGGGCCAGATGTCGATGACCTTGCCGACGAACTCCCTGATGACGGTGTCGTTGATCTTGGCGAGGAAGCGCGGGTCCGTCTGGAGCCGGTCCTTGGGCACCTCCTTGAGCTCGCCGCCGGCGTCGCCAAAGTACGTGTCGAGGAAGTCGTTGAGCGCCGTGTCGTTCTTGAGCGGCTTGGCGAGCTTGTCGAAGGCGGCCTGGATCTCGGCGAGGGGGCGGAGGGCGGGCCTGGGGCCGTGTAAGCGGTGACGGCGTACACGGCGGGCGGAGGAGAGGGCACTCACATGTCGACGAAGGTCTTGGAGTCGCCAAACGGCCGGGCGAGCTCGATCTGCTCGAGGATCTCGCCGTGGCAGTAGATGGGCGAGTCGCACGGCGCGACGACGGAGCCATTGGTGTACAGGGCCGTGACGGCCGGCGCGGCAAGAGCCAGCGCGGCCGCGAGCTGTCTGAGCGAAGCCATGGCGAGTCTGCTTCCGGCCGAGAACCTGACGAGAACTGAGCTTCTCCCGGGTGGTTCTGGACGCCTACGCGAGAGGAGAGGGCCGACAGACGGGCACCGCGGCGGATGCCGGCGACGCTATATATGTGCGTCTGTCCATGGCGGCGAGGGCGGGAGACCAGTGCGCGCAACGGCAGGGACCGGGCCCGTCGCGGCGACGAGCGCATGCGACGACATCGGACCAGTGCTCTCGTTGCGCCGCGCATCCGGGGTACACGGGGCTTTCCCGGGGCCCCTGCGGAGGTGCAGACGCGGTCGTGGGGGCATGTGCGCGGATGGGGTTGCGGCCAGACTGGCGGCCGAGAGGCGGTGTCTCACGCGACCTGCTGGACAGGATGCTGGGAGAAGCAGCCTGGGAAGTTTCCTGCCACGGCCTTTTCTTCTCCACAGCTGACTCGCGGCGGCATTATCCTGTTGGGAGCCCGGCTTACACGCCGTACTGTCCGTGTCCGCGGGGCATGGGTGAGTCTCGGTCTACAGCCTCACCACTCCGGAGCGAGACGGCTCCCCCATTGCTCCCAGCGCGCTCCTCCAACGGCCAGGCGGCTCACCGATTTGGATCCCGCGAGCTCGCCTCAGACACACCGAGGCGAGCAAACCACAACGATGCCATGCGATGCATAACCAGCCCACCCGACCGCAAGCCTCCCCCGCAGCCTCGGGGACGGTCCCCCCCGCATGCGTTGGGGCCGCAGAAGAGCCGTTGCTTGGACGCATCTGGCCTGGCTCGCGGCGCGTTGGGAGGACCCTGCCAGGGCCGGGATGCGACGAACTGACGTCGATGGCGGGCGTCCCATGCGCGATGAAGAGAAACGCCGTCCGGCATGTGCCACCGACAGCAGACTATCGAGAATAAGCATTTCGACTAAGCGCTTGGCCGAGGGTTTGCGCTTGACGACGTACTCGTATACGGAGACGAAGACGTGGAGGGCGCCGCCAGATGCCGTGGACGGGGCTCGCTGATGTCAGGGACCTTACTGGCTTACTGGGCAGCGGGCAACCCTGCCAGCCGTCGGCGTTTGTCCAACCAGGCTGTCGCTCGACGTACTCGTACAGCAAACATCCCAACCACCAACCGCGGCGCCCACGAGCAACCCCAGAGCCAGACTGCCCGTCGACTTGGCGCCCGAGCCCGCTACGTAATAGACCGCGAAGCCCTCCACAGTGCCTCCCCAGTCCCGCCGAAGGCCAAGCGCGGACTCGCCGAGTGCGTCGACGCAGCAGACAAACCGCCCCGTCATATCCCCAGAACCCCGGCTTCCGGCGCAGATGGGGAGGGGGGCGTTACAGCGGCCCTCGCCCCCCGGCTTTTTCTGCCGGCGCTTGTTTGGGGAGCCTCGTTGCCTGGGCAGCTTCTGCGGCGGCCTTTTACGAGCGCGGATGGGGCGAGGGTGCGCGGTTGGACCCGTCGAATTGGCAACGCAGATCATGCAGTCCGGCCCGAATGCGAACGTGCCGGGCGACCTGCTGTGGGGGCGAGCATTCGAGAACGCCGTTTTGCGTCGTTGGGTCGTGGATGGCGTGTGCTGTGGATGGCGTCGATGGCGTCTGCTGTGGATGGATGGCGTCTGCTGTGATGGCGTCTGCTCGTGGCAGCCATGTTGCGTGCGCCACGCGTTTTCTGCGACAACGGAGGCGGTGTCGTCAAACCACGGCATGCGAGCCTCTGCCTCTTCGTCCGTCGCAGAGTCAAGTGTTCTTCAAGAGCCGGAGCTTTATATCGACGGTATAACAAGCATGTTCGTCAAGTACAGTTTTGGGTACACGCATTCAAGTACACTGCTCCTCCATCCAGCGCAACGCACCTCAAGCCCTCTCCAGCTGAGGGGGCACCTCGACGGTATCGTCTATGCGCTCCACGATGGCCGCCGTCCCGTACGCCGCCGTCTGCGCGAAGCCGCCCATGTCCCCCGCGTCGAAGCGCAGGCAGATGATGGCGTTGCCGCCGCGCTTCTTGCACTCGTCGACGGCGCGCGAGACCGAGTCGTTGCGGCACGAGTACAGCATCGACGTGAACCAGCCGAGCTCCCCGCCGGCGAAGCTCTTCATCACCATGCCCAGGCTAGCCGCGATGTTACGGCTGCGCACGCTGATGCCGTAGATGGTCCCGAGCACGCGTACTATGCGATAGCCGGGGAGGTCATTCATCGCTGGGCGCCGCCGTGTCAGCATGCGTGCAATTGGGCTTTGGAGGGGCACGGGGGCAGCCGAACTGGTTGTGATGACGCCCTCGGTCTCGGTGAAGCAGTGCAGGTCAGACAGCTGGGGCGGGATGTGGGCGACCTCCCCCGGCGTCTTTTGCTTTGAACTGAAGCCCATGATGAGGCTCTACTCCCAAGTGGGCAAGCCGCGCGGATGGCGTTCTTTGATCGTGAGCTCCGTGTTCATCGTATACACAAGTCACCCAAATTGGCAAACTGCTCCGAAGGGAACGTCCGCCATACTTGTATCTCAAGGGAGGCGCACGTGTTGCCTTCCCGATGAACATCATGGCCGACTTCGTCCGTCAATCCGTGGCCGGGCTGAATTGGCCCGCCGTTATTTGCCAACCGTCAGTGGCTGGCGGACTAGTTTAGTGGCATCTGGGGCCTCGGAGCCGTTGCTGACCGCGGCGTATTCGTCGTATCGGCTCTGGAGCGAGATCCGGGATACGGGATGCTGCGGCGGTTCTCTTGGCTCCGAGGGTGTGGCAGTGCCGCATCGTGGCTATATCTGCCAAGAGACGCGTGATTCTGTGGCAGTGCCTGTCTTGATGAACCGGCCGAGAGATGCCTGTGACTCTGGAGCCTATCGGTAGGGAAGCGAGCCAAACGACCTGCTTGTCCTTGTCCGTCGACGGCGCCCAACGGAAGCAAGTCTACGGAGTTAACCCCCGCCTTCCAGCGCGAATCCCTGGGGCGAACAAAGACCGCGTACATGCGGCCCCGGAGATGAAGGCGAGGCTTTCGGGGCGAGCAGATGCACGCCACAACCCCTGGCTCGGGGAGAGGGAAATAGTGCCTGATGGATCAGGATGGGTTGCGTCAGCAGGCTCGAGCGTCGATTGCCTTTCCAAGGCGTACGGACTAGCAATGGCGACGATTGACGATGAACAAAGAAGGTACGTACTCGGTAGCGACGGGAGAGCTCAGATCGTCTCCACAGGGGGGACAGCGACATCCGGCAGCTGTGGGAGCCGGTGAGACTCTGCCGTCAACACCACGACAACCCTGTCCGGACTGTGGCGCGCTGTGCCACTCTCTGCTGTACAGCTTCACAGCCATCCAGCGCTCTGGACACGGCAGCGGAGCTCATCACCCCCCTCGCCCTGCCATCGATGCAAATCACCCATGCAGGATGCCATGGGTTGCTTGTCCTCGAGGCTCGGTGTGCGTGTGCGGTGTGCCGACGACCCAATCGGTCGAGGCCAGCCTGGGGCTCGGAGCCGAGCCAACACGGAGTCGACTCCGTCCACTTTGTCCATACCGACCTCGCGGAGGTGAGAGATGCGACCAGGAAGGGAAAAGGGGCCGGCACGTGCTGGAGCATGGGCGAGGTACGGAATGCATGGCAGCTCAGCAGGGGCCTGGCCGACGCCGGAACTCGACGAGACGCTCCCAGGTGACGGCGCGCTGACAGCCAATGGATCGTCCAGCGAAACCACCGAACCCATGCCTCGTCCAACGTCACCCATCTGCCGCATCGGTAGCCCCGGATTCGCCAACGCGTCTCTGGGGTGCCGTCTGGGCCTCCGCCGCTCCTGAACCCAACCCGGGCGCTGTATCAAGTACCAACGAGCCGCAGGCCTGCCATGTGCTGGGACGTTGGTTCCCGCCCACGCTGATGCCGATGGGCCCCCTTGTCCGTTGGGTCTCGATAACGGGCCGCCTCGCGTATCTGGAATCCAGGATGTGGCGGCAGGCCTCGACACTGAAGCTTACGGAGCCCTCGGAGGCCTGGATGCATCAGTGCTTGCATGTTGCGAGTGCCTAGCTTCCTACACGGACCCCAAAGCACAATACAACGCCGCCTGGGCTGCAACAGCACCGCGCCACCCACCTCAGGCGCTGCCGCCGCATCTTACACGAGGGCGCGCAAGCAGCAGCGGAAAGTTGGGAACGCGTCTCCCTCGCCGGCAACAGACACATGGCTTCACGAGGCTATCGGAGCACAAGGCTATCAGAACTCCCCTACAGTTCACGATCGGCGGGACACGAACACACCGCTACTACTTGTTGCCCCCCCAGCTCTCAAGCGAGCCTGTGGAAGCAGCCATCGGGCGCATGGAGTACATGGAGCTGGCTGCCAAACACCGACAGGGGGTCCTGAGATGGAGCCCAACCCCTCGGTGCCGGCCCCGGCGGCGCTCGTCCGTATGGCCCGCGACAGAAGCATGGCGGCATGGGCAGAGGCTACGGCCAGTGGCAGCTGCCAATGCATACCGAGGGGGAGCGGCGGATGCGTGGTTGGCCACTGGGACGCGGGACGCACCCTACATCGGAACTCGAGGCTGCCGGGGGCTGTCCATACTCTTAAACCTTGGCCTGGAGGTTGCTTTTCTTGCAGACCAATCTCGACCTTCAGACCTTCAATTTTTTCCTCCTTCTGTCCAGGTCCGTCCCTTTGCAACCTGGGGCTTCAAGTTCCGTGCCCGTGAACAAGACACGGGGATCGTTTGTTGTTCACGGCTCGCCCTCGCCTCCGGCACGCTCGCCCTCGCCTCTGGGCAGAGAGCATAAGCCTACCCGTCACAGTAGTGTTCTGAGCTGACGCGGGCACTGCTTTGCCCAGCCAGCGGTTTACCCCTCCCCGCCGTCAGTCGTTCGTCCCGTCCGACTCGTTGTGAACGTCGTTTGCGCGTGCGCCTCCGCAACGGATTCAACGAGACCGCCGCTGAGGCTAAATCGTCGTCGGCTTCGAGGCCATATCAACCCACGCTCCTCGACCCTCGACGCTCTGCTCCCCATTGCCCAGCATGGATAACAATACAGCCGCCGACCCCTGGGCCCACTGCAGCGATCCCACGTACGGCCCTCGCGGGGCCTACATCCCCGCGGCCGGGCCCCAAGATAGCAACGCCGCCCATCAAGAGGCCGCCACTACAGCATACAACATCCCGACCTTCGATATCCAAGGGGGCGGGGAGACTGCGCACGCCGGAGGCGCTTTCAACCTCTCGACCAACGCCGACGGCTCGGGCTCCTTTGTCATTCCCGCCACGCTGCAGGAGCTCGGGGCCGCCACCGAGACACCTGGGCTCCCGTCTGCAGCGGCGGAGGCGCTGGCGGCCTTTCAGAATGCCCCCAACAACGGAAATGCCACCACGCCGATACACACGCAGCGGCAGGCGGCCGACACCTACGTGCCTCCATTCAGCGGCACGCCGACCGAGTCCACCCCGATGGTGTACAACGGACAGGTGTTCCAGCCAGGAGCGCTCTCGGCGACTAACAGCAACCTGATGACTGGCGGGGGCTCCTACAACTACAACCCCCCGCCGTCATGGCCAGAGATGGGCAACCCAATGATGTCGTCCTCGGCTGCTGCGCCCGCCATGCACTCGCCTCAGAATTATTTGTTCCAGGGACAATTAAACGCCTACTCCACACCTACCCAGTATACCAACCCCTATGGCGTCGAATATCCTACGGGTCTCGATGCGGGCTCGCTGAACTTTGGGCAAGGGTTCAACAGCATTTCGAGCCAGCACTTACACGGAGCCTTTGGACCCGTGTTCTACCACCCCTACTCTACGGTTGCTGCCGACGGGAGGCCTGATGTGCTCTCGACGTATACCGCTCCATATCTTATCCCCGTCTCCCAGCCGGCGTATACCGCTCCATATCATATCCCCGTCTCCCAGCCCGTAAACGATATGAGCAGCCTCCAAGCATTCGCCTGGGGGCAATCCAACATGCCGTCCGACCCAGCCACCGCCGGCCACCAATGGAGGTACGGGAATGGCCACAACCGCAGACGGGCTGTGGCACCGTCGGCGGGCGGCTCCATGGGCGCCAGTCAGCGCCATCTATCCCAGTACTCGCACGCCGGCGCCCGCTCCTCGCAGCTGCGGCCCCAGCAGGCCGCCGCCGCATCTCCCAGCCCGCTCCTCTCCTACCAGAACGTGTTCCAGAGCGAGGACCTACGCCGCGGACTGTCCAGCGGCGGGCAGTCGATGGCCTCCTACGACCCCTCCGAGACGGGCTCCGCATATTCGTACTTGACCTCGCAGTTCTCGGAGCCGCTGCCGCCACCGAGGCCGCGGGGCCCAGCCGGCAGCGGCAGCGGCAGCGGCAGCAAACCGGCCTCGCAGCTGATGAGCCGCTGGGGCAGCTCGCAGAGCGCGCCGCGGCTCATCGCGCCCAAGGATGCCCGCGCCGACCAACAGCACCCGGGCTCGGCGCAATACTACACGCCGCCGACGAGCAATGCGAGCCAGGGGCCGCGCACGTCATCGACGTCGAACAACCGCGGTAAGCGGACGCGGCCGCTGACGCCGGAAACCAAGCAAAACTCCAACGACAGCCGGAATATGAAGTCCGTGTGCATCTGGTGCAAGCTGAGCGGCATTAGCGTACGTCTCCTTTCCTCGTCGTCGTCTTCTTCATCTTCTTCGTCATCCATACTTATCCCTCGCTGCTGCCTTATGCTGACTGCTGGAACCGGCAGTGCAACAAGCTACTCACTGGCCCCGACTGCTGCGATAGATGCGAGGAGCGTGGAATGGCGTCGACCTGCGTCCCCTACTACTTCAGGGATCACGTCGATGCGGAGAGCACGCAGTTCACCGCGCGGCAGTTCATGCGCCCGCCGCCTCCCCAGCACGACGGCGGCCCGCCCTCAATGGCTCGGATCCTGGAGCACATCCGCGAGCTGGCCCACACGCGCAACATTTGCGTCGTGGTCGACGGCAAGCGCCTCTGTGACCTGGACCTGAATCTGAGCCACCGGTTCCTCGCGGCGACTCGCAGCAGTCTTTCGTCACTGGTCGCGGTGCAGACCTTTGTCGACGCGCAGGCCCAGAAGGACAGCTGGGGAAAGTGCGTCGTCGTCCGCGGCAGTGAGTCCGGGTCCGGCCCCGGCCCCGCGGCGCAGCAGCAGCGGCAGCAGCAGCAGGACCCGCTGCGGACGCTCGCGCTCTTCGACGACGTGCTGCCCGGCCGGGTCTCGTACCGGCTCGTCGGTCGCTACGACGGCGCCGAGGAGAGCCTTCAGCCCGACACTCCCGCCAACCGGCTGACGCTGTTCGTCGCGAGCCTGCTCTCCGTGACGTTTGGCCGGCAGATCGAGCACGCCGCCTTCGACCTGCTGCACAAGCGCCTCTCCAAGCACCACCGGCTCAGGGGCGGGGACCTGGACCAGCTCGCCGACCGGCTCTACGCCCTGCGCTGGCGCATCTCCCTCTACAAACGCCGCCTCGAGGCCCTCCTCTTCGACGAGGACGAGCAGGCCGCCGGCGAGCTCTCGCGGCGCATCGCGCGCCTCCACGACCTCTCCCTGAAGCTCTACCTTTGCTTCTGCATCATCCGCCAGAAGCGCGCCAACCACTCGACGCTGGGCGACGAGCTCGGCCGCAACGAGCGCACGCACCTCTACGCCAGCGCCCGGTGCCCCGTCACGGAGCGCTGCCCCGCGGAGTCTAGCCACAGCGGCTTCGAGCAGTGGATGCTCGAGGGGGAGGCGCTGGTCCGGCTGGCGGACCTCGTGGAGTGTGCGTCTTGAAAGGACCCATACCTGGGTGCACGTGTGTGGGTAAACAGGTACCACGCATTCTTGGAATCATTTCCTCGGGGCGTTTGCGAGGCTTGAGCGTTGCTTTTTTGCGATCCGAGTACCTACCGAGATGGCACGGTGGACTAGCAAAAGCCAGCCCATGTACAGCTGACGAGACATGGACATGTTATACGATTGATCACGGGATGGGATACTCTGCACATAGATGACACTGGCTCGCTGCCCGGAAAAGTCGCCTTCATTTTGCTACTCGACCGGCCTCGGAACTAATAGCACTTGTACTCGTGTTCTCATGACCGAGCCAATTTCATTCACTTGCGCACCGGGATGACTTGACAATGCAGCAACTGCGCAGCGACGTCCACGCGCAGCAAGAGCAGGGTGTGGTGTCGCAGTTGAATGTTACTCTCAGTTCAATGATACCCGTACAAGGACTCCCATGTAAACACTCGCCTCCTGCCCCAAACAACCATTCTCGGACTCAAATTCGAGTTTTTTTCCCCGTGCCCCCGTCATAATATGAAACAATCCTCGGCATTACCTAGCCGTATTTGTGCGGCGACGGTGCCGCTCCAAGAGCTTCTCCCGGCTCCTGCAATATTCACGCTCCGCCTGCAACGCGCACCCGCGTATCGCATCTACCTCCTCCCAGCCCCCATTAGAATTACGCAGCCATCTCCTTCTCCAGCACCCTGGCGGTTCCGGCGAGGTCGGTGATGGATGCATTGGGGTTCTTGCCCTGGTAGTCGGCGATGGCGGCCTTGATGGCGTCTTCGGCCAGCATGGAGCAGTGCACTGTATGCAGGCGCGTTAGTCTCGACGTTACGCACCAGCACTTGGCAAAGGAGGCGGCTTACGCTTGACGGGAGGCAGGCAGAGCTCCTTGGAAATGTCGACGTTGCGGATCTTGGCGGCGTCGTCCACTGCACAAGCCGTTAGCAACGCGCGCACATCATCAGCTGCCGGGTCCGGCCAGACTCACATCGCATGCCCTTGACCAGCGTCGTCAGGTAGCTCGAGCTCGCAATCGCGGAGCCGCAGCCAAACGTCTTGAACTTGGCGTCGGTGATGGTGCCCGTCTTCTCGTCGACCTTGATCTGCAGCTTCATGACGTCGCCGCAGGCCGGCGCGCCGACGAGGCCGGTGCCGACGGACGGGTCCGACTTGTCCATGGAGCCGGGGTTGCGCGGCCGGCTGTAGTGGTCGATGAGTGCTGGGCAGGTCAGTCCGGATCGTCGCCTGGTACGGGAGTCGCGGGTGCACTTATCTTTGTCGTGGTAGAAGCGCCGCGCGGGCACTCGGGGAGCCAGTGCCGCGGCCATGGGCGTCGGCAGTGCCCGGATGGCGCGGAAAGGCGCGCGCAGGGGAAGCATGGTGGACTGCAGCGGACGGGCAGCGATGCGGATGGATGATTTGCGGTGGTTTCGATAGGGTTCGTGGAGGTGTAGGCGGCGCGAGAGGTGGCGATGTTGGTGGGAGATGAAGCCTGGGAAGCTTGGTTCCGTTAGCGGGCGATTGATAAAGAATACTGAAATGGCCGAAGTCCGCAAAACGGCCATTACACGTGACGGGTCCGCGGATACTCCACCAAAAGCCGGGGAACCTGCGTCATTTTACGGTGCTCACACTGTGCTGTTTGAGACGCGCGATATGTCTCCATACAGTGCAAGCTGAGTGGCGAGTCACATCGAAGATTATCTAATCTACGATAACAATGCTGGATGCAATTACGCTTCCCAGCGGCTCGTCGTACATACGATAATAAGCCGAACGGCCATTTCAGCTCCATTTCCAGCGTAGTCCGTACCCCGTGCCGGGGCCTGCTTGGCATCCACGAGGGGAGGAGCATGAGATTCCGTCACAGACGCCCATCGCAGCGGCTTCTACAGATCAGCGGCTTCTACAGATCAGCGGCTTCTACAGATCAGCGGCTTCTCCAGATCAGCGGCTTCTACAGATCAAGCCCGGTATCTGTCATGTCGCCGTACCGACGCAATGTTACCAAATCCAAGACAACGAGGCGAGCTCATGCGTAGTTGGTGATTATCCATGCTTTACCAGACTGCAAGAGGCGGCTATTCACGCTATTCACTCTTTCGAGGCTTTGCCTGGAAGAGTTTGTGTGGCTTCGTTCTAGCGCGACAGATTCAATGTACCAAGCCGCACGGCGTGACCAAAAGGGCCTCAGCATCGAGACGGTACATGGTGTTTCTTCTATTGAATCCCTTATCCAGCTGCTAGAATATTGCGACTCTGCAATGCGGCCAGCACGGCTTACATCATCTCGTGCTGCGGGTGGTGTACAAGTTCACGGCACTATTTGTGGTGGGAGCCCGGCCATCACCCGATTGTGGCTCCTATTGTGACCCTGAAGCAGCGAAAGAGGCAGCCACCTGTCCACCTCGACACTCAGGCCTCTGCTCGACGGCGGCACGCGGAGCCTCACCCCGACTTCGTGCATTCGCCAGCCTTGCGCCTGCGACTGGTGCCCGACAATATGCGCGTCTCGCCCTCTTCGTATCCCAACTGATAACGGTTACGCTCGCTCCGCCTTCCTGCCCCAGCCCTCGCGATGGCGCCATCTATCCCCGGCCCTCACCGGCAGCAACAACCCCGACCTTCTCTCGACTCCCTCACCTCCGTGTCGACGACGAGCCTGATCTTTGAGCGACTGCACGAGGAGATGGGCAAGGACCTGGGATCGAGAAAGGCCAGCACGAGGGCCGAGCACAAGGAGGAGGGCGACTACGATGACGATGCCGAGACGCCCTTCCTGGGCCAGCCTGGCGCTCACCTCCAGCGCAAGCCCATGGACAGGAGCCTGCGCCGCATACTCCTCATCATAGGCGTCGTATTCGTCGTCGGCTGGTGCGCGGCCCTCGGCGCCTTCGTCGTCGCAGGCAAGTACAGGCACGCGAGCGACGGGGACCACGACCCTGACGCCGACTCGCGCGGCTCTGGCAAGGCCGTCACCCTGGACCAGGTCTTTGGCGGCTTCTGGTCCGCCAAGGCGCACTCGATCAGCTGGATCGCGGACCCCGACGGCCAGGACGGGCTGCTGCTCGAGCAGGGCGCCGCCGGCAAGGACTTTCTCGTCGTCGAGGACGTGCGCTCCAACGTCGACGCAGCCGCCGCGCATGATGCCGACGTGAAGCTCGCCAGGTCGCGCACGCTGATGAAGAACGGCTACTTCGAGTGGGAGGGCAAGCCGCGCAAGCCCGTGTGGCTCGAGCCGAGCCCGAATCTGGAGTTTGTCCTCTTGGCTGTGGACCGGGTGCACAACTGGCGGCACTCCTTCACGGCCACGTACTTCATCCTCCACGTCCCGTCCTCCCGGGTGGAGCCACTGCTCAAGGAGGACGACCAGGCCAAGGTGCAGCTCGCGAGCTGGAGCCCGCAGAGCGACGCCGTCTCCTTCACCTTGAACAACAACCTCTACATTCGGCGCGTCCAATCGCCCGAGGATGTCGTGCAGATCACAAAGGACGGCGGGCCAGAGTACTTTTACGGCATCCCCGACTGGGTCTACGAGGAGGAGGTGTTTGGCGGACGCGAGGCCACCTGGTGGTCTCACGACGGCAAATACCTCGCCTTCCTGCGCACCAACGAGACGGGCGTCAAGGAGTTCCCCATCCAGTACTACATCTCGCGCCCCAGCGGCGTCGAGCCGGCCGTGGGCGACGAAGCCTACCCCGAGGTCCGCCAGATCAAGTACCCCAAGCCGGGCTCGCACAACCCCGTCGTCGACCTCCAGTTCTACGACGTCGCCAAGCGAGAGGTCTTTTCCGTCCCCATCGACGGCGACTTCGCCGACGACAACCGCATCATCAACAACGTGTTGTGGGCGGGCAGCAAGGTCCTCGTCAAGCAGACCAACCGGGTGGGCGACCACCTCAAGGTCGTCCTCGTCGATGTCGGCAGCCGCGAGGCCAAGACCATCAACGACAACGACGTCGCCAAGATCGACGGCGGCTGGTTCGAGATCTCCCACAAGATGACCTACATCCCCGCCGACGCCGCCAAGGGCCGCGAGCACGACGGCTACGTCGACACCATCATCCACGACGACTTTGAGCACCTGGCCTACTTCACCCCCGTCGACAACCCGACGCCCGTCATGCTCACGTCCGGCAAGTGGGAGGTCGAGGACGCGCCGTCGGCCGTCGATCTCGCAAACAACCTCGTCTACTTTGTCGGCACGAGGGAGTCGTCCACCCAGCGCCACGTCTACTCCGTCAAGCTCGACGGCTCCGACCTGAAACCCCTGACGAACACCTCGGTCGAGGGCTACTACACCGTCTCCTTCTCCTCGGGCGCCGGCTTCGCCCTCGTCTCGTACAAGGGCCCCAAGATCCCCTACCAAAAGGTCATCTCCACGCCCTCTACCTCGGCCACCTACGACCGCGTCATCGAGGACAACTCGGACCTCGCGGACCGCGCCAAGAAGCACGAGCTCCCCGTCCTCAAGTACGGCACGCTCGACCTCGACAACGGCGTCAGCGTCAACTACGTGGAGCGCCGCCCGGCGCACTTCGACCCCGCGAAGCAGTACCCCGTCCTCTTCCACCAGTACTCGGGCCCCAACTCGCAGACGGTGACCAAGAGTTTCAGCGTCGACTTCCAGTCGTACGTCGCCTCCGCCCTCGGCTACCTCGTCGTCACCGTCGACCCCCGCGGCACCGGCCTCCTCGGCCGCAAGCACCGCGTCGCCGTCCGCTCCCAGCTCGGCCTCCTCGAGGCGCAGGACCACATCGCCGCCGCCCGCCATTTCGCCTCGCTCGCCTACGTCGACGCCAGCCGCCTCGCCATCTGGGGCTGGTCCTACGGCGGCTTCGCGGCCCTCAAGACGCTCGAGCAGGACGCCGGCCGCACCTTTTCCTACGGCATGGCCGTGGCCCCCGTCACCGACTGGCGCTTCTACGACAGCGTCTACACGGAGCGCTACATGCGCCACCCCCGGGACAACCCGGACGGCTACAGGGCCTCGGCCGTCAGCAACGCCACCGCCCTCGGGCAGAACAAGCGCTTCCTGCTCATGCACGGCGTCGCCGACGACAACGTCCACTTCCAGAACTCGCTGACGCTGCTCGACGCCCTCGACCTCGCCCGCGTCGAAAACTACGACGTCCACGTCTTCCCCGACAGCGACCACAGCATCTCCTTTCACCAGGCCAACCGCGCCGTCTACGACAGTGCGCCCCCCCCCCCC
>JALHCA010000246.1:0-10474 GCA_024340505.1 Tolypocladium nubicola
CCAGGCTGATTGACTGCTGGAGGGGAACTGGAACTGGAACCTGGGTTCGGGGGGGGGGGGCGGTTCAATCCCAGGTCTGGGGCACCGGAGACCGGGGTGGCGCGCTGCTGGTTGCTGTTTCTGGTGCCAGGAGGGAGACTCGGAACCCGTCCGACAGGAACATGTGCGGTGCGGCCGCCGGGGTCTTACTTGCACGCACGAGTACGAGTACGGGTGCCTCCTCGCCGGTATGCGCTCGTACGAGCGCCGACTGCCCGCGGCTCCTGTGCGCGACGACGACGACGGCGCAAGACGAAATGCAAGCAGACGGTGAGCAGTCGACGGCCACCCGACAGGGCGCGGCCGGCGTCCAGACTACTGCGCCCGTCTACTCGTAGGCGCGACGGCCTACCCGTGGCCTGTCAGCCCGCTAGCGGCCAGCCAGCCCAGACCAGACGACAAGTGACGGAGCAGTGCACGCCCGCGCGTGCTGCCGGCGCTGCTGGGCGGCACGGGTGAGACGAAAAGGAATGAATGGCTTGCCTGGGCGTGGCCGCCTGGCTCTCGCGGCGGGAAAAAAGCAACGCCTCGCTCCTCGACCTCGTGCGCGGGCCCTGTCGAGATTGGGCGTCGGGTCGTCCGTCCCGGCAGACGGACTCGTATGCGCACGCCGTGTAACCCGCGCGATGCCCCCGAATCTTTCGTCGCGTGCAGCGAGACAAGCACGGCAGGCATCAGCGCCATCGAGGCTCGCCGTCGATGCACTGAAGAGCCGGCCTGCGACGCGCAGCCGGCCAGCCAGCGTGCGTGCGAGGCGGCGCAGGCAGCACAGTGACGGGCGGCGACGGCACCGTGCTCCGCGGGTATCCGCATCCGTGGCGCCATGCTCGCTCCCGCGAAGGAGAGAAGCCAGCAGGAGAAGAAGCATCAATGGTCTTCTCCGCAACGGAGGCGCTAAATTGGGCGCTGGGCGGGTGGAGCTAGCACGGGACGGGACTGGCGGCCGTCGGGGAATGCAGTCGGTGATAGCAGACGGGCCAAACAGGCGGCTGAGGCGGACGTTGGGTGCGCCGCGCTGGATGGGCGCCTCCACGGAGGGCGGCCTGGCTCGCTCTGCGATGGCTGCTCCGCGGAGCGAAGCGCTCCAGGCCAAGCTCGCCTCGCCTGCCACGCGCCTGGACACGGGAGCCTCCTCGAACCGTGCTGCTGGGTCTGGCCGCCGTGGGGGTTCCCCTTGTGCCCTCGTGCGGCACGAGCCAGCGACGTCGCACTCGCGCGTACGAGCACCGACGACGCCGCACCGACCGCGCGTCGCAGCCGTCAGCGCAGGCAGGCAGCTCTGGGCCCTTGAAATTTGCAGCGGCAGAGGCTAGGCTCCGCGGCGCTGAGACATTGGACCCGCGCCGTGGCGCACCCGCACCGGCAGCGCCATCCATCGCCAGCACGCCCACCAGAGCCCACGACGCCAGCGGAAGCCCACCGAGATGGCCTCGGTGGAGCCTCCCAGTCTCCCGTCCCCGGACGCGCCCAATCCCGACGCCTCGTCACCTGCGGTGACACTGGCGCTAGCAGGGGGTCAATAGGCGCCTCTTTTCCCGGTGGTGCGACCTGGCCCGCACCACGATCCCAGAGGGCGCACCACGATCCCCAGAGGGCGGGTTGGGGGCGGCGCCGCTGCTATTGTTGCTGCCGTCGACAGAAGCCGTCGTGGCGACTCGTCAGCGGCGACGGCGGACTCGAGTCCGAGGCCACGCGCTGGGCGGGCATGCTGCTTCTGCCCTTTGGGTTCGGACGGTGCCGCCCAGACGTCCCAGCTGCCGTCAAAGGTCCCGGGGCGTGACACCCAGCAAATGCCACCTGACCCGACGTCTGTCCTGCCGGCATCGAGTGGTAGGTGACCCGTCTCCGACATGGCGGTTCGTCCAGCCCCCGTCGGCATTCCCTGGCTGCATCAACCCTGCTGTGGTCGTCAGGTACGTCCGTACGGAATAGGCACTCCGTGTCCGTACTCCGTGTTCATCTGCCCATCGCGCAAGAGACGTCGCCAAGGTCGCCCAAACCCGCCCAGCGACGCTGATATTGCCCTCGCCTATTCTGGCCACTCAGCTTCGAGCGCCTGCGGCATCTTCGCCGGTAGGATCCACGGCTTGCGCTCCTCGATCTTCGGGGCTCCATCTGGCTGACCAAGGTCCCACAGTGCACCCCCTAGCGCTACGGGAACTGTGCGGCAGATCTCTGGGCCCCCCAAGGCTCCCTCTGCGCTCGCTGGGTTCTCCCTGTCTGCGCTGGCGGCCGCCGCCGCTGGCTCTTTGCGGCAATCCGCGAAAGGCGGGTACGTGCCCTGGTGAGTGTGAGCCCGCACTGGGCACAGGCCCTGCCTCGAGCTCAGTTCCGTCCAATGCTTGGAGGCTCTGCAAAGGAACGGGCAAGACAGCAGCGCGAGAGCAGAGGCGGAGACGACGATGGGCATCGACGCTCGATCCGCACCATCTTCGGCCGCTAGACCGATCGCCGTCGGGCGTCAGCAGCCTCGCCGCTGTCGGCTGCACCTGATCCTCCGCGGACGGGGACGCTACTACTCGTACGAGCACTTCGACGTTTGACCATCAATGCTGGCTTGGCTGGGTCATCGGCGTGGCGGCCAGGCTGATCCCATCGCCATGGGAAAGGAAAAAAGACCGTTCGCGGGCCCGCCCACGTGAGACAGCTTGCCGGCTTGACACCAGGATCCGTTCGGCCTCGTGGCTTCTCGACGCGCCAGACTTGCCAGCCCAATGGCATCGTCGAGCAGGCTAGGCAAAAGCTGGTTGGGGCACTGCCAGGGACCCGCCAGCAGACGCATAACGATTACATTCTCGTCGAGGCTCGCTTCGCCTCGCCTTGGTTCGCGACCCGTGTCGTCGGGACAGCATCATGCATCGCAGCATCGCAGCAGCCGCGCGTTGCCCCCTCATGTTTCCTCCTGCCCATCGACTGCGAGGAGCGCCGGGGCGCATGCCTCTGCCGGGTTACGAGTCGCTCACTGCATCGTGTCGGCCGAGAGGCAAAGACGGCAAACCAGTCGGCCAGGTTTTGGTCAGGGCCTGGCGAACCCTGGCTGGCCGGACGAGCGGGCCCTCGCATCGGCTGCAACACCCTGTAATCCGACCAACGATCCTTGTGAGCAACGCTCCCGCCAGACCAAATCAGGCGATGCTGCATCTGCATCTGCATCTCGAATACGTACGCTTCTTCGTGCTCGTACAGCCACTCGCTGTTCGTACATGCACAAGCAAGATCACAGCCAGCGTCGCATGTGGCGTCGTGTGCTGCCTGCCCACTGCACTTCGTACAAGCAGGCGAGATGGGATGGAAGTCTTCGCAACCCTGCGCGCGAACAGTGCCGGCGCACCCCCCTTGCGTTGGTCTTTCGTCCCGCCTCGTAGCCGTGTCCAAGCTTCGTTTCGCCATCCTTTGTCGTTATCGAACGCCAACCATCAAGCTGGCAAGTGTCGAGTCTGCGCTTCCACATGGCCATGATTGCGCTGCTGTTGGCTCCATACCCTTGATGCCGTGAAACCTTGACCCGCCGCGTCAGATGGAGCCAACGCCTGGGCCTGGGCACCAACCCAAGAGCAGGACTGCGGTTGGGCTGGAACCGCATTCCAGATGAGTACGGAGCACCAGATGCATGGGATCCCACGCATTCCATCGCTCTCGCCAAAGTCCCGGGTCCAACAAGGGAGACCAGAGTGTCGCTACCCGAAACTTGCCCTCTCCCCAACACCGGTAACTTGCATGATCGTTCCCAGACAGCAGTGTTGTTTCACAACTGCCAACGGCATGGAGGCAAGTTGGGGCCCAAATGCAAGCAGAAAGGCTTCTGACGCGGGGCCCGTGATCGCGGCACAGGCCATTCAACGTCGAGTGACACGACACTTTGTCTCTGTAACTCGAGGGCCAACGGATCCCTACTGCAGTTGATTGCCCAGACCACAACCTCAACGTGGTCACGGTTGCCTCTCCGCTCTTGACTGGTGTTCCCGTCTGCTCTTGACATTGGGTGTGTACTGCGCGTACGACGAGCCTGTGTCACCTCCCAACATCAGATCCTGCCCTACCATATCCCGTACGGACTACGCTGCATGTTCGTACCGCTGTAATCCGTACGCGCCCCAGCCAGCAGGGGCTATCTGACATGGCATCTTGTGCGCTGCATGGTACTTCGTACTACCGTTGGACCCGTGGCAGGTTCTTGCCGGTGGTTCATGGAGTCACGGGCCGACATCGATCAGATAGTGAAGTACCCGATGAGTCCTGCTACAGCACCTATCCGGCTCTTCTGCTGGAGCGCCAGTCATTTGTCGCCACCTGTTGGAACTGGTCGATGGCACACTCGCAGTACGAAGCTGCCCAC
Organism: Tolypocladium nubicola; assembly: GCA_024340505.1. NCBI lineage: Eukaryota > Fungi > Ascomycota > Sordariomycetes > Hypocreales > Ophiocordycipitaceae > Tolypocladium > Tolypocladium nubicola. Next base: position 4,376 of record JALHCA010000246.1, read on the forward strand.
ATGCCCTCCTGTGGTACGAGCATGACCTGGGCTCTCTTTGGCTCTTCACAGCTGCCCTGACCAACGAGTGCGACCGTGTACAAGGACAATCGGTCCCGTGTGCCAGGCGACCAACCGGGAGATTGCATGCCCCGTGCGAGGTCAGATGAAGTGGCTTGCTGTCGGAGAACACACGCACGTCGACGTTCCGGGCAGCCGTTGCTGTGCGGCATCAACCACCACCCGCGGCAGCGTGGGCTTTACGACACGAGACGCCGGTGCTTTTCCGTGTTCCGGCCATCAGACAGGGCCGCGGTGTCTCAAACCTGGCCGCTATTGCCCCGTCTTAGCGGCGGGCACATTGTGTCTGAGGCGAAAGGTCGATTCCGGGGAATCGGTCACGAATCAAGGGCGGCTTCGAGATGTGCGGCCGGGAGTCTGAGCACGGATACAAGGACGTTCAGACACTGTCTCTGACCTCCAAGGATGAAATTGGCACGGAGTGAGCCAGGCATGTGTGCTTGGCACCTGCGAGTAGACATGTCGGTCATCGGAGGCTTTTCTCCAGAAGGACACCCGTCCACGTGGGCACGTTGCTCGAGCGGGATGGCATTCACGACACCAGCACACGCACTCCGTACTCCGTGCCCTCGTCGCGCTCCAGGCCTGCGTGTCTGAGCATAGCCCGGCCATCACGTCCCAGAGCCAACCCCCTCGTGCCCTCGCAGCGCCGGCGGACGGCCGTACGGTTCAGCCGGGTCCTTGCTCGACACGTCTTACCACGAGCAGACGCGCGCGCGCAACGGCAAGCGGCTACCCTCGGGGCCGCCGTCCTGGGGCCGCGGACCTGGTCTCTCAAGGGGCGCGCGGCGGGCCGGCGTTGCGACATCTCGGTAAGACCCCCTCCGGCGCCCGCCCGCTGGTCCGGAGGGGGGGCGAGACAGGGACATGCCACCCCCCCGTGATCCAAAGCCGGCCGCTCTCGTTGGCCGTGTTTCGGGTGCCTGGCCCGATGTGGGAGGCGCGGGCGCGGCGGCCGGCCGGTCGGTCGGCGCTCCCCCTGCGTGCGGTTGCGCAGAGGCCGCGGGATCTTGTTCCTGCGGTTGATTTGCCCCGGTGGGCGGGATAATGGATGGCCAGAGGGCCGTTTCGCTTTCCATGGTGGCGGGGGGTTGGTTTCGCGAGGGGGTTGCCTCGGGGAGGGAGCCGGCGGATGATGGGAAAGGGGCTCGTCGGCTCGAGGCATGGATCGGTAACGTGATGGGGAGGCTTGATGGATGACGGGCTACCGGGGCGAATTCCTGAGAGTTGTGGATACAATCTGATGTGCTGGCCTTGATACAAACGGTGTCATCCTGTGGTTGTGTAGTCGGTGCTGGACTGCTCTGTCGCGCATGAATATCCATTGCGCGATACTAGTCTACGAGTTATATGACGGTCTTGGCTAGCCTCTACGGACTCAATATTAGGTCGGATGCCCGCAGGAGGAATTTCGGGTCGGTGGTTTGGTATCAGACAGTCTCGACAGCCCCCTTCTCTATATCGAGCGTGGCATTCATCCGAGAAGGCTTCTCTGCGTCTACCAGCAGAATGATACAGCATGTCATTGACGCAGTGAGCCGCCGAGCTACGCGGATGGACAGAATGGCAGTACAGGGTAGTTTCTTGCGACCCGGGATACTTGCTACAAAGTAAATACATCGGATCCGTACGATTAACAGCCGCAGCTCCACTCGCCAATAGACCAACTCATACCAGGTTATTCATAACATTGCGTATGTACACTCCATTCGCTACATGCTCGCATCTCTCCCGCTCATCGAGATGCGGTATGCGACGCCCTCAAGGTCGGCGGCAGACCCTTGCGCGCACCGTCCTAGTAGGTCGCCTGCTCAATCTGCCACGCCGCCGTCTTGGCCCTCTCCCTGACGTCCAGGTCGCGGTCCTGGAGCTTGAGGTTCTCCATCTTGGCGTGGAAGCCGAGCCGCTTCAGCTCGTGCGCCCGCGCCGCGCACTGCTGGGCCTCGGCGTCGTCCTCCTGCCAGGTGAGGTTGATGACGAGGTGGCACAGCGCGACACGCACTTCCCTGTCCTTGCTGGTGGCCTGCTGCGCCAGCAGCTTGAGCAGGTCCGTCTGCGCAATGACCAGCTGCCGGTGGCGCGGGATGCTAGCCGCCATGTGCACGAGGATGTATATGACGGCCACGATGATTTTAGCCTGGGGGTAGACGACCCGTGGCTCGCGGCCGGATGTAGATGTGCGTCGTGAAAAGGGGTGCAGCACCTTGCTCCGCAGCTTGGACGCCAAAATCTCAAACAGGCGGTCCTGCCCGAGTTCGCTGAATAGGTAGTCGATCATCTCCGTCGTCTCGCTCGGGGTCTCCGACGACGCCCCCGACTCCGGTCGTCCGATCAAGTTCCTGATGAAGTCGAGGCCCTGTTCCTGGATGGCGAGGTCGTCGTTCCGGGCCCGCCGGACGGGGTTGAGCTCCGTTTCGCGAATTGCAGAGAGCCTGTCCTCCGCCTGGCGCAGCCTGGTCGACTGCGAGGAATCCAGCTCACGAATCGACCCATTGCTGCCGTACAGCCACCTGAATGGTTCATCAGACGGCTGCACGTCCATGTCCTCGTCCATGTCATCGCTGGCTGCCTCCCTCAACCTCGAGTTGTAAAGAGCCGCGTCCTGCGTGTCGTCACAGATCAGCTGTACCAGCCACCCTGGCTCCAGCTGCTCGAGGCTGGCTTTCTTGAGCTCCGGCCCAACGGCGTCGACAAAGTGCTTGAACGCCCACAGCGCATTGAGACGCAGTGCTGGGTTGTCGGAATGAGCATGCCCGCAAAGGACTCTCATGACTCCGTGTTCTGTCAGAAGCTTCTCAATGTTAGCTTTTCGTCGTCCCATCAAGCCGTCGCGGACAAGACGAACCTCTCGAACCGGGCTGACCTCCACCACTAGATTGATGATGGTGGCAGTGGCGGCGATCTGGACATTGATATCACGGTGGGTCATGAACTGGAATACGGGGAGCGCAACGCCGTAGTCGACCAACGCCGTGCGCAAGACACTAACTGAGCGAGCCAACATCCTGACGACGTGGCACCCGGCGATGATGACCGACACGGGGTTGGTGCCGTACGCAGCGGAAGGGCCTTTTCTAGCAGCATCGCTAGCAGGCTTGTCCTTGGACCGTTCCTTGGCCTGCCGGGGCTTCCTGGGGTACTCGCACAGAGACTCGACGACGTACGGGACAAATTCCTCGGCAATAAGTGCTTTCCTGTAGTCCTCCTTGCCGGCAGACAAGGCGCCAATCGCCTTCAGCGAGGCTTCCCGCAGTTTCATGCGATGAGCGAGTAAAGGGATCTCGCCATCCTGCCCGAGCTGCGTCGACGCCGGAGCGCTCTCGATATCCATGCCCGAGTCCGCCTGCGGTGACCAGTACCTTGGCTGGTCAAGCTCGGGCACGGGCTGGTACGCACGTTTCAGAAGCTTGGTAAGGACTTTGACGGCATCGCAATCATAGGCCGCCTTTTGGAGATACTCGCTATCCGTCATCAGTCGGGCCAATACCGCCGGGGTCTTTTCGAGAACGAGACGCTGCGTTGCACTCGTTGGGCCCTCCGAATCGGGGTCATCACTGTCGTTCCTCGCTATCATGCTGACGAGAATAGGAATCACAAGCAGCCCGATGCTCGTCTCTCTCACGGCTTTCCTCCCTAGGCCGGCCTTGAAGAGGGCAGCGAGAACAGCGGCGGCCATCAGTCGGTCGTACTCGCCCAACGTCCTCACCAAATGGATCAGCCAAGGGATGAGGGGTGTTTCGATGTCCTCCGCGGCGCTATCGCCGTTGTTGCCGACAGCTTGAACGCGTGGTGAGCCCCATGTCGCAGCAGGGCCAAATTTGTTCAGAGACGTACGGCTTGAAGTCCGGGAATCTGATCGATCTGGTGTGGGGAGGGAGGACTGTGATGCCGACTGGCTTCGCGACGACGCGGGCACAGCGGGCAATATTAGCTCCATAGCAGTCAGAGCTTGCTGTTGGCTCTGCGCCCCTTTGTACGATTCGAACTTGACGGAGGGAAATATGGCCAACAGTGCTGGTGAATATACCAGCCTGTTGGCGCGGTATTTGGAGTCTCCGAGGATGACGGCAATAGCCTCGAGAATGGGGCCGATCTTGGACCCGGCACAAGCGGACTCGGGGAACACATCGCAGAGACCGTCGTTGTATGCCAGTTCCTCCGCACCGGGCACGACGAGGCCGTCGCGCACGGCGAATCTGGCGAGCTGGGCGGCGAGAGAATCAAGAACGCCAGCCGTGGCGAGTGCGTGCTGATGGCGCTCATCTCGACATAGGCGGCATATCAGGCCAGACGCAAGCGTCACTTGCGATTGCAGCAGGTGCTTCGGGGAGGTGATGGAGAGCATCACATTGAGTGACTCGATATGTTGAGGAGAGAAGACATTGTCGGCGAGGGCGTGGGTATCGAGAGGCGACGACGGCAGTGCCAAGGCCGCAGCGTCTGCAATGTCAGTCAAGGCTTTCAGTGCAGCCAGGACGATTTGCGGAGGGTTCGCGAGGGGGGACATGTTGCCCAGGACCGCGGGCACCACCCGGGCGGCGTGCAGCGGCGCAAGGAAGGCTGGACCTCCTGCAGAAGCGGTGTTAGAACCTCTTGTCAAGATTGATGATGATACTGCGGAGGGGGATGGATCTGGGGCCCAAATTACCATTGGCGAAGCTTGCGACGAGCTGCAATGCCTGCAGCTTGACGCTGTCCACGTCGGACAGAGGGCGCGACACGAGCTGGGTACGGGCATCCTTGCCATTCGGCTTGGACAGCGAATGGCTCAAGGACAGGGTGGCGACGATGGGATCGAGGACGCCGACCCCGATCCACTCCTCCTTCTTCTGGATGTGACCGACGACTTCATTCTTGAGCACCTGCAGTGCGGCCGTCTGCTCGGGATACGTCTTTGCGCTTCGCAGCTGGGCCAGGACCGGGGAGTTCTGGGGGCGCGCCATGGAGGCGGGTCAAAGCGACGCGGATCGAGGCTTTCGTCGGTGTCGCGTATGACGTATCGGCATCACTTGCGAGGGGCCGTCGACTGGCTGCCCAACATGCAAGCCGAGCTGTCGTCCCATGCGCGAGCGGGCGGGCGGAGATGCGGCGTGAAACGGGTGACGGGCGAGCGAATCCTGATCCAAAAGGACGGGGACGGAAGAAGGGGGCCGCAGATTGGGTAGGCCCGCGAGGGCGTGACGAGGTCGCGGAGATCCAAAATGATGGTCGAGAGTCGGGTCGTGCTGTCATTGATGGATCACGTCAATGGTTCGGCGAGGTCGAGGTGGCGGGCACGTGTTCAGGCAGGCAAGCAGGCAGGTGTGTGAGGTGTCTTATCAGGTTATCAGGCCGTCTGCAGCTGGGGACATCCGAAAGGAGCTAAGCTGGGCACTGGGCTGCTGTGGGCCCGCAAGCCTGTACGGGTACTCTTACTCTTGAAGTAGGACGCGAGCGGACATGGGCCTGATCCACGAAGGTGTAATCCGTACCTAGCAAACTGCTACAGGACAGCGCAGGAGTATGGTGGGGCAATTCCCTTGTACCACATCGCAGTCTAGAGGAACACAAGCACCTTCCGATCGATACTCGTAGATTGATATCTCAGTGCCACTGCCCTATAGTAGAGCTATTAACAGCGCCTTTAGCATACGAGTAGGTACGAGAGCATTAAAGAAGTAGTGGCAATCGCCTGAAATTCCTCGATGGAGCCTCGAGGGGATACAGCGTCGATGCCCTCGCTGGCGGCCTCATTGGCAATAGCAGTAATAGCCTGCTACAGCCGTTGCTGTTTCTTTACCGTGGCCTCGTATGCCGTGGCAGGCTTGATATTATTGCTGTTGTTGCTATCGCCATTCGGGAGTTATCGTCATCGTCATCTTTGACAACCACTGTAATGCACAGCGCCCCACGCGCGCATACCTACAAGGTGCACACGCGCTCGAGCCCCGCGTGCCAGCGGCGCCTGCAGTGTTACGACCTAGGCTGACGGGCCGCGGGATGGGCCGGCTGTGCAGCGCTAATGCAGGCTGCACGGAACAATGGTCGGAACGACGGGCC